>PVJX010049918.1:0-10905 GCA_004027295.1 Dolichotis patagonum | reverse complement strand
CTAAAAAAGGGAGGCAGAGGATACTGTTAATGGGGTAACAAGATTTAGAATTTATATTATTCTCACCACTCTGCTTGGATGGATTATGTGCTGTTCCAGTTTGTCTACTTACGCTAGACTTGAGGACATGGTCAGCTATCCCAAAAATAAGAGGACATATTACAGTAATCACCCCTAATTTTCCTATCAACTTAATCTGGAACCCTTTATAACTTATACTGTCTTATTATGGCTGATCTTATTTGAATCTGGTTTGTTAGTTGCTACTTTGTATTGACTGATTTTATTTAAATCTGTTGTGATGGATAGCATCAAGTCTAAGAGTATAGGCAACTACACTGAAGATGACAAGATTCACTAAGATACCCACTCTGGTTTGATTATTACCTGCTTATGAAGTCTTATAATGTCTCTAATGCTCTGTTTTTATTAATGTTGTTATATACTGCTGAGACACCATGGTAACCATTGTAGATCACCTTGTATTGGAGTTTTATGTGACTTTTCTGCCTCATGCTTTTCTAGGAATTGTTTTATCTTCCTTTGTTTTGTTTTTCCTGCTAATACAGAAATGATAGATATACATGTAGAGACTCACGCATGTGTAGAGCTTATAAACAGTTTACAAGAATGAACTATATAACACATGTTGAAATAAACAACTAATTTGAAGAAAAAGAGACACTACAATACCCAGTGCTGATTCCATAATGTCATGATGTGAATTCCAGCAAAACTCTCACTTTTTGTTCAAAGTGATCTTAGCTTGCTTTGCCTTGTTTCAGTTCAACACACATTAAGGTATGGACAGCTGTTTTGAGGAGAATGAGAGACACTATGACAGCCATTCTTGGCTTCCCTAATGTCTGGTCTTGAAGACCTGAAATGCCCTCCTCATCCTGCTCAGATCAATTCCATACTAGGTTGATTCATGTGAATTCCCTGTATGTGACAATATGGACAAGTATTTGGAAGCAAACAAGAGTCAATATGATAGAGAGTGAATATCTCCAATTGTCTAGCTTTGAAATTTATGTCTTACATTGCTTTCTTATGATCCGCTTTGCTCCATTTTGTTCTGTTTAATTTTACCCTATTGATATAATTGCATGTATATGTGAGTGGGCAAGATAGATGACCATATTGTTGTTTTTGTCAGATCGTGGAGCAGAACTGTTAACAGTCTCACTGTTTGAATGTCTACTTTACATGTTTTAACTTTGTAACTTGAACAACTATTTCCAAGAAGTCAGTATGTAATTAGTCAAGTAATAATTTCTTTGGTTTTATTGTTGTTGTACTTTTCCTTTTTTCCTTGGAATACTGTATTGGTGCTACCCTTTATTCTGTTTTATTTTGTTTTGTTTTTTCCTCTTTAAATAAAATTATTTAAAAAAAAGAAAACAGTTTTGCATGCTTTGAATCAAATTTCTTGTTTCTTGGATGTCTCTTTCAGTTTGCTTCATGAATTCTGAGGTTGTTTTCTACATTGTTCATTCAAGGTTTCAATCAGTTTCCCTTGTTCCTGTATTTTTTCCCTCTATTTCTTCTTTGGCTATGCTCAGCAAGTCCTTTACTAAGGTTGTTACTTCTATCTTTACCTGGGAGAGTACTTCTAATTTGATTTCCTCTATGGCCTCACGGAGTTGTTTTTTAATTTCATTCGCTATATTTTCAGAGATTCCTGGTGTGTTACCTTTGGGGTCCTCTAGTTCAGTGTCTCCTGTATTTGCACCTGTTGCACTGGATGTTTGAGGTTGCATTCTGCCTTTTCTTTTTGCCATTTTCCTCTTCTGAGTTAGTGTTTGGTTCTTCAGACTTGTTAGTGTGAACTGTTGATAGTGTGTATCTTGGTGTCCTACTGTAGGGTTGATGTTTGTCCAGTTGCTGGGTCCCACAATGAATAGGTGGGCCAGTCACCTGGCTCCCTGCTGCAGGGCCTGTTGAGTGAGTCCTGTATTATTCTTGGGCTGACAAGCTTAGTAGTATTGATGCAGGTCAGATTTTAGTTCCTGTTAGTACTTTATCTTTGGGTTATTCCAGGTCATCAAATCACCCTGTCTATAGTATTTGTATTGGCTGAGGCCTTACTGTGTCCCTATTGTGTGTCTCTGTGTCTCATAGGCCCTTTTGATTTTCTTCAAGTTGGGGGAGTCCTTCTCAGCACACTCCTCACTCTGATTGATGTTTTCTGTGTGTAGGAAGGGGTCACCCTCACTCTTGTCAGACTTACCAAGGTCTTACAGTTAGTTGGAGGGAGCTTTACTACTGTCCCTATTTAGCTACTGTACACCTCTATTTTAGGGACATACTCACCACACTGTCTGGAGCCAGATCTTGTTATGGTGAGACAGCACTTACTCTCCCTTCAAGGTAGCAAAGGTAGTCTGCTGTAGACCAGTGTTCCTCTGGGTGCAGAGTTCCAATTTTTCCCAGTGCACGCTGGAAGTCCACTGCTGCCTCTGCCTGAGTGCATGCAGTCAGGGTCCAGGTTGTGTTCCCGGCCAGCCAGCTGCCTGGTGTTCCCCAAGCAGTCCAGCTAGGCCCGCCTGAACCCTCTGGCGTGCCTTGGGTATTTTTCAGATGCGGGGTGTGGTCTTACTCACTGGGCACCAAGTTTGGAGTTGTCCCGTGTGCGTTGGAGATCTGCTCACCACTGGAGCTTGCACAGCCATGGCCCCAGGGTGGGTTCCCAGCCAGCCAGCTGCCTGGGGTTCACCGAGCAGTCCAGCTAGGCCCACCCGATCCCTCTGGCGTGCCTCTTGTTTAATTTGAATTAATATTTCAGTTTTGATCCCACTTATGAGGTCTTGAAGATATCTCTTTATGTCCCCTAATGCTGTGTTTGATGTTGCATGTTTGCTGCCCTCAATCTCTTTTGTATTTACCTCTCCTGGATCAATGTTCTCAGAGGTGGGGACTGGGGTTTTTTTCTTATTTCTCCCTCTCATCATGTTTTTGGTCCCTTCCCTACAAGTGTATAGTGCAATTCCCAGACCCTTTTCTTGTTGGTTAAAGTTCCTCTAGAGCATGCAGGCTAGGAGCTTCTGCCCTCTGCCGTCCGCTATCAGAGATTGAAGTTCAAGCAAGGGCAGTGTGCTCTGGCTCCTCCCCTCCAGGCCAGTCAACCTTTGCAAGTCTTCACTGCACTGAGCTCAGGGAATTAGTTTGTAGCAACCCACTGGGTCCTAGCCAGGGGCATGGCCCAGTCCAAGCAGATTCCACCAATCAGCTCGGCAAGGGGAGCAAGCAACTGAAGCCACTTCCTTATGGAGTTAGGGCTCTCCTGCCCAAATCCAACATGTCATCCAGTCAGTTGCCCCTTTCCTGTGGGAAGGTCTTATTCCCATCACTCACTGCATGTTGATGGTGGTTCCTGAGAACTGCTGGGCTCCCCGACCTCTGACTTTAGCACAGCTGCAGTGCGAATTCATAGTGCCTCTGGGTGGGCCACGTGCAGGGCTGGGTCTGGGCGAGCTGTGCACAGGTCTGTTTAGCTCCACACTCCAGCTGCTCAAGCCAGTTGCATCAGCACGGTTCAGTCAGTCAGGTCAGTCTCGGGCAGAAATTCAGACAGCTCGAGGAGGGTGCCATGCTCGCTGATCTTAGCTTCTCTAATGGTAGCCCCAGGACCTCATATTCGAGCAGTTTTTTTCACTTTAGTTTCTTCCTGGGTTGAGAGAGTCCATCTCTCTCTGTTTGGGTCTCTCCAGGGTGTTCTATTCTGGCATTTAAGCTGTCTCTCTCAGAGAGGGTCCCTCTCCTGCTACCTACCAGTCTGCCATCTTTGGAAACTCTCCCAGTATTGTCTTTGCATTGAACAAAGTTAACTAGTTGTGTGTATGAAAACTTTTTGAAACAATGAAATAGTTATTTGTGGGAGTTATTTGAATTTTCCCCTACTGCCTCTTTCCTGTTGTCAGGCCTAGGCCATTATACCACAAACATCATGATATCTGGTAAGAACAATTGAAATTTTTAAAAGTTTAATTTTATATATTTTTTACTTTAAAGAGAATAAGGCAAAAAAATCAAGAAGCAAACAATTAAAAAACAACAACCAAAGCAAAATGACAATAAAACAATAACAACAAAAATAGTGGCAATATAGGATTTCAAAACAAGATGATAGGAATTTAACAATGGTTGTTATATTGCATATTGTTATCTTCAAAGTAATGGCTCAGTCTACCAGATACAAACATGCAAGATTTGTCAAGCAATAGCTTGCTCAAATAATATAATTTCCCTATGAACAATTCCTTTCTCATATATCTATTGTACCTTTTGGATCTTATTTAGTGTCTCAGTTTCTTACACTAGCATGACAATCTAGTGCTTAAAAATGCAAGTCTGAGTTATTTCACTTCTGAGTATGCATTCTAGTTGCATCCATTTACCTGTAAAAATCTTGAATTTATCTTTAGTTATGGCTGAGTAGTATTCCATTATATAAAGATACCATACCTTTTTATCCATTCCTCAGTTGATGGGCATTTGGATTATTTCCAAAATTTACCTATTACAAATGGTGCTACTATAAACATGGGTGCACATATACTGGCTGTGTTATGATATTTTCAAAACTTCTGGGAAAATACTCAGAAGGGGAAGTGCTGGGTTGAATGGAACCTCTAATCCTAGTCTTCTGAGGAATCTCTATACTGATTGCCACAGTCATTTCACCAATTTACCCTCTTACCAACAATAGAGAAGAGCTCCTTTCCCCCCACAACCACATCAGGATCTGGTTAGTTTCTTGATGATAGCCATCCTATCCGGAGTGAGATGATATCTCAGTGTTGCTTTAGTTTGAATTTCTCAAATGACCAACGATGTTGAACATTTTTTCATATATTTATTTGCCATTTGTATTTCTTCATCTGAGAATTGTGTATTCATCTCAGAGGTCTATTTCTGGATCATGTCTTTAAACTTGGGTGGCCTGATTATTTTTTCAATTCTTGATTCATGCTAGATAAAAATCCTCTTTTATTTGGTAAAAATCTTTTCCCAATCTGTGGGTTTTCTTTCTTTTCTTTCTTTCTTTCTTTCTTTCTTTCTTTCTTTCTTTCTTTCTTTCTTTCTTTCTTTCTTTCCTTTCTTTCTTTCTTTCTTTCCTTTCTTTCTTTCTTTCTTTCTTTCTTTCTTTTAGTTTTTCAAAAATTTTTTTTACTTTAAAGATAATAAAATCCAACAAAACAAGACAGAAAAAAGCCAATTAAAATAATTCTGCAAAATTGGTACAGAACTTCAAAGCAGGATGCCAGGAAAACAACAGTAGCTACCATAGTATACCTCATTATCTTCACAATAGTTGTTCATTCTATCAAGCACAGCAAAAGCAAACCAAAAACAAAACAGAATAAAACCAATCAAAATAGAATATGGAATAGAGCAAAACAATCATAACAAAGCAAAACAGTGAGAATAATATTGGATTTCAAAAAGCAGGATAGAAGGAAATCCCCCATATTTGCTATATTGCGTACTATCATCCCCCCAAGTAATGCTCAGATCGCTGGCCCCAGGCCTGCATAATCACCAAATAATACAAGCATTTAGTACCTTTATGTACCTTTGTTAATATCAACTCAGACATTTCTAGTTTTATCTTTAAAGGATATACTTTATATATCAGTTCTTTCAAATTTTTAAAGTTTTAAGACCTAAGATATGGTTTAGCTTGATCAATGTTCCATGTGTACTTGGAAAGAATGCTTAGTCTGCTGCTTTAGGACTTTGTTTTAATTCAACTAAATTTAGTTGTTCTATTCAGTTCTTTTCTAGTATTCTGATAATTTGTGTATGTTACTGCGAGGAGTAATATAACTATCCAACTTTAACTGAAGATTTGTCCATTTCTTCTGTCAGTGATTTCAGTTTTTGCTATTTTGTTTTGTTTTGTCTTTGTTTTTGGTACCAAGGATTGAACTCATGACCTTGTGCTTTCCAGGCAGGAGCTGTGCCACTAAGCAATATCCCCAGCCCTACTGTAAGTATTTTTAAGTTTTGATATTCTGTGCCTCATAACATCTAGAATTGTTATGTCATGTTGGTGAATTGGTGAGCATTATATAATGGCCTCCTCTGTACTTAGTAATTCTGGTTGCTCTTTCTAACTACTTTATTGAGTTAGTATAAAAACTGGTCCTATATTCTAGGCAGGTTCTTATGCCACTGAGCTAAATCCCCGGCCCTGGCCCTATCTTCTAATTCATCCTATTAATATGTATTTGCTGTTGTGAGTTTATGGAAAGTTATATTGTGCACTTAGCAATTTGTAAGCAGGGCCATGTTTTACAAATGTTATTTACTAGTAAACAGAAAATTATGAGTATTCCCTACTATGACTATGAAAGCAACAAAGTTACTGTGTCTTCAAAATATAGTATTAATTGGAAATTATACAATCTCACATCAATGCACTTAATCCTGTTTTGGTGGATTATGTGCAGAGTACAAAGAGAAGGGCTGCTTGCTAGGTGCCCAGATTTAAATCTTACCACCAAGAAGCACATACATAAGACCTGGGATGAATCATTTGCTTTCTGTGTCTGCTTCATTTATAAATTGAGATCACCTCAGTCAGTTTAGAGACTTACATAAGATGATTCATCCAGAACACCTGGTGATAATGCTGGCCAGCATAGATGATCATTTCCAGCTACAGATGTTACATCAGAAAAATACTGCTTTTAGATAATGTCTCATAATTGGAGATACATGTAATATGCAGGAGCCTTTTTAAAAAGTAACACTGTGGATCACGGGAACCTGCAGCCAAGAGCCAGGGCTGCTGGGGACTGCTAGGCCCACCCTTCACCCCCAGGAAACATCACTGAGACAGACAGCCAAGAGCCTGAGCTCCTCAGAGCTGCTGGGCCCAACCTTCACCCACAGGGAACATCCTGAAGACCAGCGGCTGAGCACCTGAGCTGCCTGGGACTGCTGGGCCCACCCTTCGCCCACAAGGAACATCCTGGAAACCGGTGGCTGAGGACCTGAGGTGCCTGGAACTGGTGCTGCTGGGCTCGCCCCTCCTCCAGGAACATTGAGGAAGCTGGTCAAAGGCCTGAGCAGCCTGAGACCACATCTGTTGAACTCACCCTTCCAACAGGAACGTTGGACTACAGTGGACTACCGTGCTGGCTTGATGAGAGGCTCAGGAACCCCTCACCCAAATAGAAGACCTCATCAAACTTCAGTCAGTATGGTGAGTTTGCTCCATAAAATAGAGGTCTGCAGTGGGTAAATAGGAGTGGAAGTGAAACTCCCTCCAAGTGCAAGACCTTGGCGAACCTGGCAAGAGAGTAGGTAACCCCCTTCCCTCACACAGAGAACATCAGACAGGTTGAGAAGTGTGCCAATATTGCCCCCCCCAACTTAGAGGAAATTAAAAGAACTTATGAGATACCCAGTGACACAGTAGGCCCTCAGCTGACACAAACACTATAGCCAGGGAGACCTGGTGACCTGCAACAACCTGAAGATATAAAAATGGCAGGAACTAAGAGTTGCCCTACATCAATACTTCTAGGCTAGTTAGCCTAGAAAGAATATAAGACCCACCCAACAGGCATGGTAGGAGGAATTCAGGAGACTGGATCTCCTCTTCATTGTGGTACCCAGCAATTTAACAAACATCAACCACACGGTAGAACTCTGAAACACACACTACAGAAAGTTGTGACTGTTGGAATAGAAAGCAAACAAATTTACCCAAATGGTGAAAATCACTAAATAAAAAGGCAAAATGCAATTCCGAACATCTAGTCCATCAAGTGCAAGTGCAGGTGATAATGAAATAGAGAACCCTAAAAGTCATACACCAGAAATCTCTGAAAAGATAACAAATGAAGTAAAGAAACAAATCCATCAGGCTATAGAGGAACTCAAATTAGAAATAATGTCTTATGTAAAGACAAAATTAACAATCTAAGTAAATGAGTTGCTCAACATAGCTAGAGAAGAAATAGATAAGAAACTACAGGAGCATGAAAAATTGATTGAAACTTTGAATGAACAATGCAGAAAACAAGCAGAATCTATGAAACAAATTGAAAGATATATGCAAGAAACAAAAAATTGCATTGAAAGCCTGCAAAGCCATTTAAATGAAGCTAAGGATAGAATTTGAGACCTTGAGGACTGAATCACAGATAGTGATCTTGAAAGGGTAAGAACTTATAAAAACAATAAAATGACAATCCAGCAGCTTCAAGATGATGACAGGAGAAACAATGTTAGAGTAATACACATCAGTGAGGAGGCAGGAGACAATGCAAAGGATATAGCTAAGCTGTTCACAGAACTAATAGCAGAAAATTTCCCAAATGTGGGGGAAAAATTTGATATACAAATAAGTGAGACATATAGAATGCCACACGGTCATAACCAACATACACCTACACCCAGACATATAATAATTAAGATCTCAGACATACAGCATAAAAACAGAATACTAAAAGCTGTTAGACAAAAGACACAACTCACCTATCAAGGAAAGCCTATTAGAATCATGGCAGACTTCTCAACACAAAACTTCAGGTTAAGATGAGCTTGGAGTGAAATCTTTCAAGCCCTAAAAGAAAACAACTTTCAACCCAGACTGATGTACTCAGCAAAACTGTCTTTCTAATTTAATGGAGAAGCAAGATACTTCCATGACAAAGAAAAAATAAAGAAATTCATATCCACGAAACCAACCTTAGAAAGAGTGCTGAAGTACATCTGAGGTAGAGATAAAAATGACCACAATCTCCAGAACAACAACAGAAAGAAATCACCAGGCTGGAAAAGAAAGTAAACAAGGGAGAAAAGCAGGAAACTAACAATAGGAACACAACATGGCAAAGTCAAGCCAGTACATATCAGTCATATCCATAAATGTAAATGGCCTCAATTCACATATGAAAAGAAACAGGTTGACAGAATGGATCAAGAAACAGGATCCCACAATATGCTGTATACAAAAAATGCATCTGACTCATAGATTAAACTCATAGATTTTTAATCTATGAAAAACTCATAGATTAAAAATCAAAGGAGAGAAAACAAGATTCCAGGCAACAGGAACCCAGAAAAAAGCAGGGGTAACTATTCTATTTGCAGACAATGGGAACTTCAAACCTAACATGATTAAAAGAGACAAAGAAGGTCACTACATACTCATAAGTGGAAAAATTCAAGAGGAAGAACTAACAATTATAAATATATATGCACCAAACACAGGAGCACCCAACTATGTAAGGCAGATACTAATGGACATGAACAGCCAAATACACAAGAACACAATTATTATAGGGGACCCTAACAGCCCACTGTCACAAAGAGATACATCAACTAGACAAAAAATCAGCAAAGAAATAATAGAACTGAATCATACCTGTGAGCAATTGGACTTAGTAGATGTTTACAGAGTGTTGCAACCAACCACATCAGAATACACATTCTTCTCAGCTGCCCACGGGACATTCTCCAAAATAGACCATATATTATCCAATGAAACATTCTTAAGTAAATGCAAAGGTATTGAGATTTTCCCATGCATACTATCTGACCATAGCATACTGAAATTGGAAATTAATGACAAAAGAAACTGCAAAACTGGCATAAATACATGGAAATTAAATAACACCTTTTTGAACAACCAGTGGGCTACAGAGGAAATTAAAGAAGAAATAAATCAATACCTACAATTCAATGAAAATGTGGAAGCAACCTATTGTAATATGTAGGATGTAATGAAAGCAATCTTAAGAGGAAGATATATAGCAATAAATTGTCACATCAAGAAAATAGAATGAGCACAAATAATCTAATGCTTCATCTCAAGCTTCTAGAAAAAGAAGGGTAAGTTAAATCTAAAGCTCATAGAAGAGAGGAAATTGTAATTATTAGAGCAGAAATCAATGCAATTGAAACTAAAAAAATACAAAGAATTAATGAATCCAAAAGCTGGTTTTTTGAGAAAATAAACAAAATTGACAAACCTCTAGTTAACCTTATAAAGAAAAAGAAAGAAAAAAACACAAAATCATGCAATAAGGACTGAAAAGGGGGAAATTACTACAGATCCCAAGGAAAGTCAAAAGATCATGGACACCTACTTTAAAAATCTCTACTCACATATAGGGGAAAATGCAGAGGAAATGGACAGATTTCTAGAAACATATAAACTACCAAAGCTCAACCAAGAAGATATAGCAATTTTGAATAACCCAATATCAGCTATTGAAATTGAAAATGTAATAAAAAACTTACCTACAAAGGATGCCCAGGTCCTGATGGATTCACAGCTGAATTCTACAAGAAATTTAGAGAAGACTTGGTGTCAATACTCCTTAAACTCTTCAATGAAATTGGAAAGAAGGCAATCCTCCCTAATTCATTCCTGGAGGCAAGCATAACTCTCATACAAACCAGAGAAAGACTCAACCAAAAAGAAGAACTATAGATCAATCTCACTAATGAACATTGATGCAAAGATTCTCAATAAAATACTGGCAAATAGAATGCAACAAATCTTCAAGAAGATTATACATCATGACCAAGTGGGGTTCATTACAGGAATGCAGGGATGGTTTAACACATGAAAATCAATAAATGTGATACACCAGATCAACAGAGCCAAAAACGAAAACCACATGGTCATCTCAATAGATGCAGTAAAAGCTTTTGATAAGGTCCAACACATGTTCATGATAAAAACCTTTCAGAAACTCGGAATACACGGTGTCTACCTCAACCTTATAGCAGCTGTCTATGACAAACCAACAGCCAATATTATACTAAATGGACAAAAACTAAAAGCTTTCACTTTAAAATCAGGAACAAGACAATGATGTCCACTATCACCACTCCTTTTCAATAGAGTTCTGGAAACACTAGCCAGGGCAATCA
>PVJX010049917.1:0-10883 GCA_004027295.1 Dolichotis patagonum | reverse complement strand
TAACATCTATCATTTAGTGGAATGGGCACTCGATGGACACTGAAAGCAAAGGAATAAGCTATATGTTAGATAAATGCCATAAGGAAAACTCATGCAGCACCCAGAATCTGAGAATGGTGAAGTGTGGCACACTAGTCCAGGTGACTAGGAAACTCCCCTTTGTTAAGGTTACCTTCGAGAAGAGTATTAATGAAGGCAGAGAAAAGGGGCAGTGGATTAGTGAAGGGTGGTGAATACTCCAGGAAGAAAACACAACATGTGCAAAGGTCAGAGTGCACATACTATACTGGAGAAATAAGTGGCTGTCTGTTGCTGGAGGACAGTAAGGAGAAGTGGTAGGTAAGGGGACTGCTGGTCCCATATGCCTACAGAGGCTGTGATAGGGACCGACGACGTTCTGTATACACTAGGAAGCCATTGAAGAATTTTGAGCAACAGACTTGTATTCTCTGCCTTAGGGTTTAGAGATATAACTCTGGGTTTTGTGTGGAGAATAGGCCAGAAGTGGATGAGCAGAAACTGAGAATCTGTTGTAGCTAAAAACTTCTTAGCATCAAAAGTGCTAGTTAGTAAGGTAAGGACTGGGTGGAGAAACACTACTTGTAGATTTAATATACTTATCAAGACATTTTTGTTAGCAAAGCTAGATACAGGCATTGCATTTTGTTAAAAAAAATTTTATTAGTGGTGTAATAGACATCTCATATGAAAATTATGAGAAGTTAAAAAGAAGCAATTCCAAATTTTCCTAGGAAAATATCACCTAGAAGTAACCTAAATTGGTCAAATATAATTTTAATATATGAATTTTATGTAGTATGGGTGTGTTACTGTGTATATCAATATTACATACCATATGTATGATTTATATGTATATGTATATGTGTGTTTGTAAGTATGTGTATTTATGTATGTTATGTACAGTCACACACTTGTATATATATATATATATATATATATATATATATGTGTGTGTGTGTGTGTGTGTGTGTGTGTGTGTGTGTATCAGGGCTGCATTTGAAGTTTATTCCTCAGCATTCAGGTGTTATAGATTTCTTTTAATCTCTAAATTGCTTAAATTTTCTATAAACACTTGAAAGTAGGTCTCAAGGAGAAATTTAATTTTCAGACATTTTGTGGATTTTTATCTTTTACCATCAAGCTGGAGGCAATTCACTCTTCAGTCTACCCTGGTCACCATCATCTCTATCCACTCCCTGAAACTTTCTCTGCTTCTATGTAAGGCTGGGTGCTGGGCCTTTCTGTCCTGGTGGTCTCTCTGTGGGAGCTGAGAGGCAGTATGGAGTTTCTTCTGGCCATTTTTGAAATCTCCAGACCCCTACTTTCTGAAGACACAGCTCTTCAAACCTGCTTCTTGCCCCGGTTTCTACTTCTGAGTTTAGGTCAAGTAATTTTCTCATGCCAAGAACTTCTGTTTTCAGCCTTAAAATCTGAAGAATCCATAATCAGAGTCACTAAGAAATCAAACACACAAGTCTTAGTTATCCTCTTGGGATAGAAGAGAAAGGTAATTACTCATTGCTCCAGTCTTTTGTGATCTTAACAAAGGGATCATAACCTTAATGTCTCAGTAGGTATTTTTCCCTGAATCCATTTGTAGATATTCATTTTTATAGAAAGCAGAGCTTTGCTGCACTGTTTCATACCTTCTTTTAGCATTGGACTATATTTATGAAAACTTTCTCATCATCAAATATGCTTTTCAAATCTGGATTTTAACAGCGTTATAAATTGTTTATTGCCAAATATCCCAATTTAAACATTTAGGTTGTTTCAAGTTTTCCTACTTAGGAACAGTATGATTGTGTGTAATAATGTACATAAAATCTTTATGGACAGCTCTAATGATTTATTTATTGAAGATAATTCTTAAGGTTAAGATTTCTGCAGCATAAATGTTTCCAAGGCTCTTTTGACATTCTTTATAGTCACTGTCTGGATGTTATAGCACACAGGTCTTCCAGGTGGTGATACCTCAGCAGACGTTTTTAAGGAGCCTCATTTGCATGACTCTGTCTTAGGCTTTAGAGAAGCCTAATAATGTGGTACAAGAGGAGAAGTAAGTAAAACATCTGATCCAGGTATAACTTCAATATTCCTATCCTTTGGCAAAACACCATAATTCCTTACCCTCTCTGCATCTCCACTCCTCCCCAGCCTTCCGTTACGGAGTGCGTGCTTGATGGCACATGTGGTGTGAATGAATGCAGTGGAGCGGTGTGAACTGGAGCGAGAGACTTTCCCTTCAAAGCCATCAGGCCCCACTGAGATGTCATGCAGTCCTTACTTCTCTCATGCTTATGGTAGCTCCATGTCCCCCCAGATTCCTACCCATTCTGTCTGCCACCTTCTCAATTCCACCTCCCTTCCTATGAATGTTCAGCATATCTGTTTCTTATCTGCCCCATCACATTTGCCTTTCTACTAGTTATTCTAGAAAAGCTCCAATAGATTCTTTCTCACAATCTCCTTGCTGTGGATACTATTTGTACTTGTCATTTCAGCATCCTTTAGCCAAATTACAACACTCTGTCATAATGATTGGTCATTGACCAGGCTGAGTTTGTTGCTTTACTGTGCACTAGAGGACCTGGACAGATGTGAATACAATTTGTATATATTTGAAGTGAACAAAAAAGATAAATAAGACTAGCTAGCATTCATGAAGCATTTACTACATACTGAAAATTATTCTAAGTCTTTTACATCTATTACCTTAATTCAAAGACCTTTGTATCTAGGTGGTGATAAAAAAGAGACTTTGAAGTATTGTTAGCTTACAGAGTGTGACCAGGTAAATTCTCTGCTAGTCTCTGGAGAAATGAGTTAACTCGTTAGGTGACTATATAACATCAGTAACTGTACGTTGTAACTCAAAGTAATGATCGGTACCACTAATGCAGCTGACTGAGGGAATGATTTAGGCACAGGACCATGTTAGGACTGCTGCGTTAAAGAAAAGGAAGTGTGTGTGTGTGTGTGTGTGTGTGACTGGGGACTGAACCCAGAGCCTCATACTGAACCACCTCCTGCGGCATTCTTATTTCTATTTTTATTTCGAGATGTGGTCTCACTGAATTGTCCTGGCTGGCTTTGAATTTTTCATCCTCCTGACTCAACCCCCTGAGTAGCTGGAATTATAGGCACGTACCACCTATGCTAGCTGAAAAAAGGATCTTTAGGTTAATTAATAGAGTTTAAACTTCTTTCAGGTAAGATCTACCCATCTTGTCTCTTGTCTATTTGTTGTACTAGGTACTGCTGATACCGACATGAGTACAGTGCTGCTGGGGTTCATAACTTAGTAAATAATTAAATATAGTGTTACAAAAGTTATGGTATTTAATTATAGGTGCTGTAGAAGCATGTGGAAGGAGAGTAAGACTGGGTTCAAGCATGGCTCCTAGAGAGTAAGACATGTGGAGGCTTAGCAGTTCAAGGAGGGCAAAAGAAGGAAGGAGTTGACACGTGTATGCCATCACTCTGACTGGGAATTTGGGTACGTCTCTGTGGTAGAGTTGGTTATGGAGCAAAGCCAGCTATAAATCCGGAAAGGTAAGCAGGGATTAGTTAAGCTGGTCAGGATTTGATATTGCACCAAACTCATTATGGGAAGACATTATAGGCTTTTGAGCAAGGGAAAGAAATAAGAATTCTTTTCCACAGGAAAACACAGGTGCACACACACACACACACACACATTTTGATTTTAGTCCTGTGTTAAGACATAGCTCATTCATTCATTCATTCATTCCACAAATATCTTTTCAGCACTAAAGTGTGCCACCTGCTAGAGATGCATCTGTAAGCATAATAGATCAAACATTCAGTGACCTTACACAAAAGACATTCTGATGTCTGTGTGGAGTGGGACATTCTAGATAACAGCTGTGAAAATCAATAATGCTAAGCATTGAATGGAGAGTGAGGGAGGCTCTATTTTAAGTATGTGTAGGCATGAGCATTCTCTCTTCAGAAGTAAATCTGAGCACATGTCTAGATGAACTGAGAGGGAGAGTTGTTTGGATTCCATGAGAGAGATCCAGGTAGAGATCTAGGTAGGGCAGCATTAGAGGAAAGATGTAGAGGCATGTAGAAAACATGCTGGCTCATTCTGGGCACAGCAAAAAAGGCTGAGTGCTTTGTAGCTGGAGCAATGTGGGACAGGAAGGGAACATAACAGTTGACATCATAGAGACAGCCAAGAGGCAGCTTTGTAAGATAATTTAGGCCACTGTAAGAGATCTGGCCATTGCTGTCATGGGATGAAAAGCCATTACAAGCGTGGTGAGAACAGAAATGGTACATTCCAACCTCAATATTTTACAAGGCTCATTCTGTCTAGTAGATTGTATGTGCAGCAACACCAGTTGGGAGGCCTTTGGAATCCTCCAGGTGAAGCATGATGCACTGGGACCCAGAAAGAGAACATCAGGGGAACCGGAAATGGTCACAGTCAGGAGCAGTTGGACAGCAGCGTGAAAAGGATTTGCTGAGACATGAGAGAAGAAGAGATTTCTTACTCCATACTTTTGGCCTGAGCAACTGGAAAAACAAATTTATTACTTACTGAGATGGGAAGCAGGTTTGAGATAAGGAGAAGCAAGAGTTAAATTTTTGACATGTTAGTTTTATATTATTTTTTAGGTCTTATGGACCTCCTAAGTTATTCACAGAAAACTGAACAGAAATAAAGAGTTTAAGAGATACCCGGTAGTACCATAGTAGCACATGACTCTGATAAAGAAGAAAAATTTCTAGCTTGATAGACAGGGATGATGTTGCTGCCCACTTAGGGAGAGATTCTAGAAGAACAAATGACTCCTAGTCAAATAGATTCCTTTGCATGGGCTTTTAAATACTCATTCTTTCGTATACAAAATTTATTTCTGGTTCCCAAACTGCAGTAGCCATTAATGTTTTTTTTTCCCATAAAGCTCCAAAGACTAAATAGTTTTAGCTCAGCTGACCATACAGTTCCCATTGTAATTATTCAACTCTGTCTGCACAGTGTGAAAACACCCATAAAAAACACATAAATGACTGAATATGGCTGTGTTCCAGAGAAACTTTATTTACAAAATGCAGTGGACTGAATTTGGTCTGTTGGTCATTGTTTGGCTAGTCCTACAGCAAAGTAACATGAGGCTATTTCTTCATTTTTTCTGTATATATGATTTTTATATAGTCAGAGGCAGTGATGAGGAGAGAAATTAATACTTTGCAACAGCAATCCTAGGTCCTAAATAAATATGCTGAGTTGGATATTGGTAGTTGGATCTAGTGACAGATCAACTATAGAAGAGGGACAGGGAGCAGGTCTTTATCAGAGTATGGGAAGTTTTGCTTTTCCTTGAGTGCTTTCCTTTGGGTATATGATTGACCACAGTCAATCCATGCATGTGGTTCACATTTTTTCCTGCACTATTGCAGGAATATTTTTGAGAAAATGATCAGCCAAATATGCATGAGTTCCCCTACAAAGGAAGACATTTCTGTACCTGGTGGGCATGTTCCAAGGCAAATATGTACAAAGAAGTATTTGAAGAATAAACCAGAAATATTATATGGAATCCATATACAAATGCAAAGAAAAAATGCAAACAACGAAAAGCTATTTCTGAAACTGTTACCTCAGTTTCAATCTTGGAAGAATGAGTTTTCTTAAAGTGAGCTCCATCTTTAAGGTCTAATAGGGGCACTACTGTTTAATATTTCATACCCAAGAAGAACACAATTCTTGGTAGTTAACATAAAATGCAGCGGTGAGGACCTTCCCAAAGGTGGATGTCTCTTGTCACATCTGTTCTGGCATGACTTTACATTCAGGCATGGCCTCAGAGAACAGTGTCTTTGATCCTAATGTCCTTTGTACTTTTTTTTGCAGCTTTTAAATTCCATTATGCTCTATCCCAGCAGTCCTCTCTGGACTTTGAAGTTTTTCTCATGTTCAGTATGTGTGATCTTTGGGTCCTCGAAAACTATTAAGAGCATGTCACAAGAATCTTACTTTACATACTTACATGCTAACCTTCATCAACTATGCACTACCTCACTACCCTTTCCGATTCTCTATAGGGTCTTAAAAACAATGAAAAAATTATTTTGAAACTTCGATTCTACCTAATTTTCATTCCATAAAATGTATTTTCTTTTCTCCCTTCCATTTTCTGTAGCCAGCATGTTTTCACAAGGCATATTAAGCTGTCATCATGAACATTTTGGATCTTAAGGTTCTAGGCAAAAAGCAAAATATTAGCATGTCTTTTTTTAAGAAAGGAAATTTATTCACTTCCAAATTAGCATGTTTAAAAGTTAATGGAAATAGCACTGGACTTGCAATCAGAATGTGTGGGTTTAAATCCCAGCTCTCCCTCATCATAGTTGTAGGATATCGTGTCTCTTAGCCACCTCTCATGCCAGACACTTCTCCAAAGAAGGAGCATCTTGATGTCAGACAGCAGGTTAACTGTGAAGATGAAATAAGCTAACACAAATAAAGCTTTGTGTGCATTGTTTTCTCTAAGGTAGGCAACCAGTAAATGTCAGAATCCACACACTTCTAAGCGGAAGCTCTAAACTGAGGAGCCAAAAAGATATAATTTGCAATCAGGGGAATGAAAACTAAAATTAGAGGAATTCTTTAATGAGGTCTAGGGCAGTGGTTCTCAAAGGTTAGTCCTTAGACCAGCAGCATCAGCGTTTGGGCTCCACTTCTGAATTCTGAAATTGTATGGGTAGGTCCTGCAATCTGTTTTAAGGAAGCCCTTCAAGTGACTCTGATGCTTGCTAGTAAGTCTGAAACAAAGCTCTTATAATGCTTATGATGGAATAATTCTATATGAATAATCTAGTTTCATCCTTCTTTTTAAGACCATAACATACAATATATTAACAACTGTTATTATCCAATTATTTTGTTATAAAAATTTTGGGTTTTTTCCATAGAAGTAAGGAGAATTTTTATATTTTCTTTATCATCATCTACTTGCATTACATTAAAATTTGAAAATTAATATACATGAGCATGAGGGCTGGGATCGTAGCAGAGCACTTAGTAGCAGATAACTAGCATGTGCTTGGTCCCAGGTTTTGTCCACAGCATCACAGTTAAAAAGAAGAGGGCAGAGGAGGAGAAAGAATAGGAGGAGGAGGAGGAGGAGGAGGCAAAAAGGAAAAAAAGAAAAAAGTGATTTATTTGAGACATATTAGAAATGCAAGTATACCAGCAATCATGGATGTCAGTCATGGCAGGTTATAAAGGTAATGCAGAATGTATATGACATAGTTAGTTGTAAAATAATGTATAGTGTCACAGCAAAAATTGCACTGGACAGAATTAAACAAGTAAAGGTGGCTTCTTTAAGGACAGAGAAGTGACTTATTTGAAGTTTTACAGTTTGTTAACAAAGTCAGTGCAAAAATAAACAGAACATATTTTTGACTCAAGAAAATATGTGTGCACATGCACCTCTATGTGTGTGAGCTTTTGATATTTGAATTACTTATTCACATCATACTGGTTTTTATAATATAAAACCTATGTTATATTTTCTCTCATTAAGAACTGAAAAAAATGACAAACACAGCAAGCAAGCTTATAGAATTTATTATGGATCAAAAGATCACTAATAAATTAAAAAGAAGCAAAAGTAAAATTTCCTGTAAGAATATGTTTTTGAGCATTTATTTAATTTAATGGATAGCTCTTTGGCCAGATAAGAACCATCTGGTAGTAGTTGACAGTATTTCTGGAGGGTGTCAGAAACCCAAGGATTTCACATGGATTTTACAGAAGTGGTCTCTAATTTAGTTTAATTATTGTTACTGGATTTACATTTAGTTCAATGGACAGTTCTGCCTAATTAAAAAAGCGCTTTCAGAATGGTTGCATTTGGCTTGTCACTCACAGTTTAAAGTTTAGCTATTTCTAGCTCCTAATTGACATACTACGAATGACCCATAACATTAAATCTGGGGCTTTCTGACCCTGAAGTCCCATTCAAGTTGAAGTACATACACTGAGCCAGAGATGTTCATCACAGACAGATTCAATCTGGTTTCTCTTCCTAAAAGAGCAAAGGAACCACTGAGGAGATGGTTCTAGTGGTGAGAATTTGCTTGCTGGAGAGCCCCTGTTCTAAAGACACGTGCAAATCACTGATCATAGACAAGAAAAGGACCTGAGATTACCTGCCCCCAAATGGGAGCAATATATAATATCTTGATAAATGATTGTTCTTGTGTGTTCTTCCTGTGATAAAATATTAATGCCAAAGTGTACCGCTAATTTATAAAATAAATGTTTTAAGTGTACTTTTCAGCGATTTTAACTATATTCGCAATGGTGTGAAGCTACTATTACCATTACCCATTTCCAGAAATTTTCCATCAACCAAAATAGAAACTCTGTACCCACTAAATAATAATTCCCTATTCTCCTTTCTCCCCAGCCCCTGAGAGCTATCATTTTATTTTCTTTCCCTGTGAATTGGCCTAATTTTTGGATTATTGAATAAGTGGAACCATATAATACCTGTCCTGTTGTGCCTGGTTTATTTCACTTAGTGTGTTTTCAGGGTACATCCTTGTTACAATATGCATCAAATCTTCACTCCTTTTTAATGGCAAGGTAATAATTAATAGTATATTCACATCACAATCTACTTATTTACTGACCTGTTAATGGAAGCAGAAGTTTCCATCTTTGGACTTGTATCAGTAATGCTGCTGTGAACATTGTTTTAGGTATTGTTTGTATCCCTGTTCTCAGTTTTTTCCCTATAGATCTGGGATTGAACCACTGGATCCTATGGACATACTGTTTTACCTTTCTTCTTCTTCTGGTGGTGGTGGTGGTGGTGGTGGTGGTGGCGGTGGCGGCAGTGGTGGAGGGCTGCTGGGAATCAAACCCAGGGCCTCACCTCTTGTTTGTGCAGTAGTTGCACCTTTTTCTGTTCCCACCAGCAATGGACTTTGATGCCAATTTTTCCCCACATTCGTGCCAACAGTTGCTAGTTCTTGTTTTGTTTTATGTTTTATTTTTGTTATAGACATTCTAATGAGTGTAATGTAGTACCTCATTGGATTTAGTTATTTTTAAACATTTCTGTGCCTGGGATGCTCAGCACAACACCAGGAAGCTGTTGCAGATTTCCTTTAGTTGTTAGAAGGTTCTTATTATTTATTACTAAATCTTGCCTCCATCTACCAGTGATGTTCAACCTCAGTTGCACACCAGAATCACTTGAGTCCTTTAAAAACTTCTGGTATTTGGGCTGCAAACAAGACCAATGACAGACAGTAAATCAGTGTCTCTGAGGTTACATCCTAGCGTTGGCCCTTTTTAAAACTCCTGGATTGATTTCAGTATGCATCTGCAGTTGGAAGCCACTGCCTAAAACCTGCCCACTGGTCCTGCTTTATCACACAATCTCAAGGTATGACAACTTTTCTACTAAGCCTTTTTTGACAACCACCACATGCTAGGCACCCTCTATCCCCCTCCTGCAGTCCCAGCGTCTTTACTTTTTAAGATTCTTTTGCCATAGAATGTGCTTACCAGCAGACAATGCATAATTTTGTTGTGTGTCTATTTATTATCTGTTCTCTGTTTTGCTTATTACTGTTTCCCTAGCACATACAATGTCTAACATAGTGCAGTACTTAGAAAATATTGTTGAATGAATGTATAAATCTATTTTTAGTTCAAATGATTTCCCTTTTAGATAGTCAAAAATAATCTTCATCCTAGCCTTGGGACTTTATCTGTATAGGTAAAATCTCCTCTAAACTTTTAATTAATCCTCCAAGATATTGAAGAAAAAGCCTCATCGTTGTGAATGTAATATGTCTTTCACCCAACTAGAAAATAATTGAGTTCTTTCTCCAATTATACATATGTGCAGATTACACATACTACAGACTAGACATTGTGTTGAGCACGTAGAATTGTAGGGGAAAAGATAACCAGACCAGTCTGTTGGGAGACACACAGATATAATCAAAAACAGAAGTCATTTAAGGTAACAATAAATGCTTGAAAGAAAATGAAAGATATTTTTGTCTGTGGCCCTTAAATGAGGGTTGAATTTAATCTGAGACCTGAATGAGAAGAAGTAGACAGGAACTCAAGAAGCATTTCAGGAAAAAACATATCAAATATAGAGCCCTGAGGAGTGAGCACATTTCAGAAAGCCCTGAGTTCAAGCTTGTAAGAAGTATGAGGAGGAGACCTATGTTCCGGCTTTTGAGTTTCTGGGGAGCTACTGGGACGCTGGACTGGGTCCAGCAGATTGCAGGGCCTCAGTCAACCACACTTAGCAGCCTGGTTTGTGTCCAGGAGGCAGGAACCTTGCATGAGGACCCTGGGCTCAATTGGGCTGGCCTGGGGACAGCTTGAGACCAGCACTGCCAGCTGCTGAGTTCATATCCACACCCCTAGGACAGGGAATTGTGCCCTGGGGCTCTGCCTGCCCCAGTTCTCCACACCCAGCTTCTGCATCTCAATTAAGAGAGCCAAGAATCTGCAGAGGGGTGGAGTTTGCCTTAGATGAGTTCCGGTGACCTGGGGAAAGTTGGAGACCTACTTTCCAGCTTTTGAGTTTCTGGGGAGCTACTGAGATGCTGGACTGGGTCCAGCAGATTGCAGGAGCTCAGTCAACCACATTCAGCAGCCTGGTTTGAGTCCAGGAGGCAGGAACCTTGCATGAGGACTCTGGGCTCAATTGGGCTGGCCTGGGGACAACCTTGAGACAAGCACTGCCAGCTGCTGAGTTCATATCCACACCCCTAGGACAGGGCATTGTGCCCCGGGGGTTTCTCTGGCCCCAGTTCTCCACACCCTGCTTCTGCCTCTCAAT
>PVJX010049916.1:0-10882 GCA_004027295.1 Dolichotis patagonum | reverse complement strand
GAGCCCTACCTTATAGTTCCCCTGAGACAGAAAAGCCCAATCTGTCTCAAGAAGTCATTTCTTTCTTCCTTGTTTCTACTTTGACAGCTACAGCTGCACTGAATGCTTCTGAGCTGCTCCTAGAGGCCCTACCCTGGACAGGGGCTAGACACCCCACAACTTCTCTGGGAGACTTTGCTTTGACTGTGAAAACTTTAGATATTCTATGACCATCCAAGACAATTCTGCATCTTAGCCTCTCTGAAAACACTTCAGATACCTCCACTCTGGCCTACAAGGAGTCCTTTCCCTTCCCTTAATAGCCAGGGCATCTATCTGTAGTTTTCTGAGGACATGGCATACTTGTTTCCATGATAGTTATACTAATATACAGTTCCCCCGGCTGCGTCCAATTTTTCCATGGATCCACCCCAATTTTAGGTGTTTTGGGTTTTGGTTTTGGTTTTACTCTTGAAGTTAGCCATTCTGAATGCAGGACATTGAAATCTCAGTGTAGTTCTGATTTACATTTACCTAGTGGCTAAAGATGCTGAGCATCTTTTCACATACATTTTGGCCATTTGTACCTCTTCTTTTGGAAAGTATCTTTTCCATATATTAATTGGACTAAATGATATTTTGGGCTTAATTATTGTAGTTCTTTACATGTTCTAGATCTTAAACCTCTATCAGATAAGTAGCTAGAAAAGATTTTCTCTCATTCAATAGGTTGTAACCTGTCTACTTTGCTGTACAAGAACTTTTAAAATTTGATATAGACACACTTGCTGATTCTTTTGATTATTTTTTGTGATACTGGAGTCCTATTCAGGATGTCTTTGTGCCTATGGCTTTAACTGTTTCTGCTATGTTTTCTTCTACTAGCTTCAAAGTTTTATGTCTTCAACCTAGATCTTTGATGTGTCTTTGACTGTTTTAAAGGCTGAAAGATAAAGTTTAATCATCTACAAGGAGATATCAATTTTCTTCCTGCATCATTTGTTAAAGAGGCCATCTTTTGTCCAATGTGCATTTTTTGCTTTGTCCATAATCAAATGACTGTACTTATGTAGGACTCTTTGCCTTCTATTATTTTTCACTGATTTATGTGTCTATTTTTGTACCAGTACTATGTTTTTGTTATTATGGCTTTGTAGCATAATTTTAACTCATGTCTCCAGTCTTGCTTTCTTTCTGTAGGATTGCTTTGGATATTATGAGTCTTTTGCGTTTTCATATGAACTTTAGGATTGCTTTTCTAGTTCTCTAAAGAATGTCACTGATGAAGATTGCAACAAATCTGCAGATCATTTTTGGTCATATGGCAATTTTAACAATGTTAATTTTGCCAATCCATGAAAATAGAAGGCCTTTCTAGTGTCTTCAATTTCCTTCTTTGTTTTTCTATATTTCTATTGTACAGGTCTTTCACAACCTTAGTGAGAATGATCCTGTTATGTTTTATGTCTGGATGTCTTCTCAAAGCCTCATGCAGTCATGGAGGGGCAGCTTTTTGGAGCTGGCTGAACTGGAGTCTGTAATTGATTCATGGTTCAATGCTGGGATCACGACTGCGTGCTACAACTGCCTCTGGGTGGGTGTCCTGCATACAACAAAAAGGATAGAAAGGGTCTTCTCTCCCTATTTTTTGCTCTTACTGCTTTTTCTTTCTTCCCCCACCCCAGCCACCATGCACTGTTGCCCCTTTGCCATGTGCTGCCCTAACTTAGCTGATATGGACTGAAGCCTCTATAAACTGTGAGCTAAATAACCTTTCCCTTCTAACTTTGGGTGTCAGATATTTAGTCCAGCAATAAGAGAAAAGTAATTGAGACAGATCTTAAGATAGTTTTTAAGCTATTGTGGATTGAATTACTTTCCATATTTCTTTCTCAGTTACTCCATTATAAATGTTAATCATGACATGCCAACTTGAACAGATTTAAAAATGCCTAATGGATTAGTAAGCACAGTTCTGGATATGTCTGTGGATCACTGATGTAAGGGCCAGATGTGTGTGGCTATCATGAATGAAATAATAACACAAAGAAGAAGGAAGTGTTACCATTTTTAAGAACTCCAACTTCACCACAGCTTTTGGACCTTGCTCTCCAATTTCTTTTTTTTAATGCATTTTATTTCAAGGATAAAAAGTAAAACAAGAAGAAGGAGGAGGAGGAGGAAGAAAAAGAGAAAGAAGAAGAGAAGAAAAAGGAGGAGGAGAGGGAGGAGGAGCAGGAGGAGGAGGAGAAGAAGAAGAAGAGGAGGAGGAGGAAACAATTATAACAAAATTTCAAAACACATCAATCAGGGGGCAACAATGGTACATATATTGCACATTGTCAACCCCAAATCATTCACCCAGAGCACAAGACTTCTGTATTTAATTATCTGAAGAACACTAGCACAAATCTTTCTCTTCAATGAACTCAGAGTCCAATTTCCATTGTATACTGAAACCAACAACATTCTAAGGAGCATCTAGGCCTTTGCACTGGACTGGTGCTACATCCTTGATGCTTCCTGCTCTGCAGCTCCCATCTTCTTGGGCTAAGCAGCTACTGGATCCCCCAACTTTCCAGGGTACAGGAAGTAACTGTAACTCATGCTTTTGATCTTATAGTTCTACCTAATAAATCCCCTTGTATAACTACATATATTTTCTATTGATTCTGTTCCTCTAAAGAAACCTAATTAATACATGTTTTGGTTTCAAGAATGGTTCTAGAGAAACAAAATTGTAAGAGTGATTTTCTCAAAAAAGTTTAGTGGTCCCTGGAGTTGGCTTTCTAATCCGATGAAACACAAAGTTGCTATGGTCTCTCCTTATGATAATATTATCACTTGTGAGATGCAAGGAATTTAGTGAATCTATATATAATACTTTTGAATATTTTTGGGAAAGTAAGAAATATGGTGCTAGCTGGCTGCTCTCAGCAGCTCTGGACAAACTGTTAAAGAAAAATATGAACTCAAAGATTCAAATTCCTAGCACTAGACATGCATAAACAATCTAAAAATCTCCTAAGTGTGTTGACAATGTAATAAGGAAAAATAATGAGCTCAAAGGTGCAAATTCTTCTCTCTAGACATGCATAAAAATCAAAAGCTTCTAGGTTTGCCCTTCTCTCCTTTAACTGTAGGAGTAAAGTTGTAAAAAAGCAAACACAAGCCTTCATAATACAACTGGCTGAGTTACAGCACAGGTTTAATACTCAGCTTTGAAGGATACCTGCAGTTAAAGTGAGGGCACCGATAAGAAAAGAATGGGATCCCGTAAATTTATTTGGGGATGTCTTGGAGGAACTCGATAAGGGTAGGGACACTGAACTCCTAAATCCTGAAGATATTTTGTCAGAGGAAAATTTCCCATACCAACCCACCCTCAGTGGCATAAGCATCCCTACCCCCAGTTGGCCTCCACTTGAGGAAACTAGCAGTTTCCCTATGGAAACAGTAATGACCATCCCTGCTGCAGATACCAAGTAACACAATGCCCCTGTTCCTTATGCCTACCCTCAACACCAAATTTGTATCTAAGCCTGTAACTAGGCTCAAATCTCATAAGGCTCCTAAATGTGGACACAGGATAACCTATAAGTAGATACACTACACTCTCAAAGAACTTCATGAGTTTTTTAATTCATATGATCAGAAGTGGATAGATTTTAAGGGTGAGGAATAATAGTGGAAGAAATGTAAACCTGGATCAGGCCAAATTTCTTGATATGGGCCCATTAAGTAGAGAACCTATATTTAATACAGCTGCTGCTGTTTAAAATAAAAGTGCTAATAGTTTATTTGGTTTGTTTACTTAAATTTGGATCAAAAGATGATCCATTGTGAATGAGCTGGAGATGCCTGATGTTCTTTCATTAACTATTGATGAGGGTATTCAAAGGCTCAGGGAGATGTGAATGCTGGAATGAATTTGCCAGGTAAAACCCATCCTTTCACATAGAGGGGATCTATAAAATGTACCCCTCAACAAATACCCTGAAAAACAAGATTGCAATGGAGCACCAGCACCCTTGAAAGCCTCCATTTTTGCTCTTTGTATACCAGATTTTACAGTGAGGAGCACAGTCACTCAACTGGGACACTTCAATGTGATGGGTGTAATAGGATCCTGGAGTAGCAGGACAAAGTGGCAGCACTCAACAGCCAAAGGCAAGGTGGGCATACTTATTGTAATGGGCAGCAAAAGCAAGGAAATGATCACAATCATCTGACTTGGGTAGACCTTTGATGTTGGTTAATTAACCGTGTTCCCAGAAGTGATATGAATACAAAGCAGACTAAATTTTAATGCATTTGTGTAAGTAGAAAACTTTAGGAACAAGTGAGCAAAACACCACTTCAAATACTAGCAACAGAGATTCATGACCCCTCAACCAATTCCAAGACATGGGTCAGTTTACAGGCCCAAAACCTTATGAATGAAGGTCCACTTGAGGAAAGACCCAGGCACACTACCAAAAGAATCCAGTAGGTCCTTTAATTCATCCTGTGGTCATTTCCCCAGTTCCAAAGAGCAAAATTAAGAAAGATATACTTAGTACCCGGAAGAATCCCCATACTGGTTTCCTAACCTGTGGTTTGAGTGCTTTTATGATGGTAAAGGTCAAATGGAAGCCATTAGAGTTGTCTCTATGTAGGAAAATAATAAATCAACGGGAGTGTTACAAATCTAAATGGATTTCAGAGATTAGTGTCACCATCAAGGACTTGAAATATGTTGGGGTGTGATTCCCACTACAATCCCATTTAACCTTCTTAATTGGCCTGTGCAGAAGATGTATGGATATTGAAGAATGATGATTTTATTATCAACTTAATTAAGTGGCAATTGTAATTGCAGCTGATATACTAAATGTGGCTTACTTGCTTGAGTAGATTGATGCATCTCCTGGTACCACTGTGCATCTATTGATTTGGAAAATGGCCTTTTTTTCCATACCTATCCATATAGTCTACCAGTTGCTTTCAACTGCAAGGCCAACAATACACCTTACTGAACTCATTCAGGAATATATCAACTATCCATCTCTGTGTCACAATTTACTAGGAATCTTGATTATCTTTCATAGGTTTCATACTGGACCATTAAACTGGTGACACAATGATAACTGAACAAAATAACCAAGCAGTAGAAACCACTCCAGACTTTCTATGAAAGAATTTCCATGTTAGAGGATGGGAAATAAAGTGATGGTTCATTTCACAAACTTAATTCTTTCCGTGATTCTGGTAACAAACCAAATTGGATGAGAACTGAATCGAATTCAATGATTAGGAATGTTGACCTTACAGGGAAGTTTGATTCTCTTCCAATTTGGTTTGCAACTAGAATCATGGAAATAATTAAGTTTGTGAATGAAGATACCACTATAAATCTAACTAAAATTGAAGGGCCTTATCCTTCAGTGAAATTCCTAGGTCTCCAGTGATGTAGAGCATTTAAAAGTATTGCTTTTAAAGTGAAGGACAATTGTTACATCTAGCCTCATCCATAACCAAGAAAAACGCACAATGCAGATTGGACCTACTTAAATTTTGAAGGCAATATCTTCCTCACTTAAGAGTTTTAGTCTGATCGCTTCTCGGCCTTTTGGCTAAGATCAAGTGAAGAGTTTTAGTCTGGTCCATTCCCAAGTGACTCAGAAAATTACTAGTTTTGAGTAAAGCTGAGAACAAGAGAAGGCTCTACAAAAACTACAGATTATATGCAGACTCTCTGGTGTTTGGGCCATAGGACCCAGCAGATCCAATGATACTTGATGTGACAGTGGCAGACACAGATGTAGTTTGTAACCTCTGAAAAGCCCACATAGGTCAATCACAGCAGAAGCCCTAATGACTTTGGGCAAGGCTGAAGTTATCTGAAGACAACTCTGAGAAACAGCTACTGGTCTGCTATTGGGTCTTAGTGAAAACTGAATGTTTTAGCATGGGGCACCATAGTACTAAGCAACCGGAACTGCTCATCATGAACTGGTGCTACCTGTCCCACTAAGCCAAAAAGTTGGACATGCACAACACTCCATCACCAAATGGAACTGCTAGGTAAGTCATCAGGCCCAAGAAGGTCCTGAAGGTACAGCCAAGTTTCTTGAAGAAGTGGCCCAAATGCCCATGGTTCCTACTCCTACCTAATGTACTTCCCTTTATCCCCTAGCATACATCTAGAGCTTCAAGGGGTGTACTCTGTATCGGTGAACAGAAAAAGAGAAGACCAGGGCCAAGTTTACAGATGATTCTACACTTTATGCAAAAAAGCACTCTGTTAGTTACTTTTCTCATTGCTGAGACAAAATACCCAACACCAAAAGTTAAAGGAGGAAAGGTTTATTTGGCTTATGGTTCATAGAGGTTCCAGTTCATAGTTAGTTGGTTCCATGGCAGGGTGACATGGCAGAGGGACATCGTAAAAGAGAAACTGTTCATGGCAGCCAGCAGGCAGAAAGCAACAAACAAGTGACAAGCAGTGAAAACAGAACCACTCTTTCTGTTCCTTATACTTTATCCAGTCTACCCACCCTTAGGGTAGCACTTGCATCTTTAATCCTAGCCTTGCACTGTGAATCAATCCCAGCATCACATCTTGGATACCAGCACCTCACATCCTAGGACCAGTCACCTCCCAAAAGCTCCACCTATATCTACATGAGGCTTTGGGAGACTACTATTCCACAGTGGAGGTAATGAAGTATAGGGAAACAAATGTTATAAATTAACATAACCTTTTGTAACTCCAGGGACTTTGAGCTCTTCTAGGCTACATGATTGCCTGTTCTGGAGAAAGTCTTGCAAAATCATAGTGTGCAAGAAAATGAAAGCAGGACCTCAGTCCCAGTGGAATGCTGCTGGGGCAGCATGAGATGCTTTCCTAAGATACGTCTGAAAGAACAGTGAACATGCAGGCCAGATTTAACCAAATGTGATCCCTGGGATAAACAAAAATGCTCTCACTTATCTCCACATTACCCTTCTCATTTTCCATTTCTGCTTTTGTAAAGACAAGATGCTAACAAAAAGCTAGAAAACATTCTAGTTGAGGCTTCGGTCCTAGAGACTGTGGCCCAGTGATCCTATAACTTTGTCTCTCGTGTTTTCATTTCGTCTGCTGAGCCTCAATTTCAGGACATGTCACCTCATAGAAACCAGCATTTTGATGCTTGAACAGGGGCCTGAAAACAAAAGTAGTCTTTCAGATGTCAGGAAAGTAGTTCAGTGCCTAGTGGACCAGAAAAGAGTCGGATGGGTAAGTAAGCCCTGTCTCCTGGAATTTTATTAGGGTTATGATGGGAAGCTCCATATCTCAACAACAAGATTATGCTCAGGTTCTAAAAACTTTCTTGAGGAGTTTTGGGGTTAAAGAGAAACCACAATCTTTTACTGAATTGTTCACATTAATAAGGAAATGTTGCTATTGGTTTGAACCCAGAGATACAATGTTCTAAATTTAAAACAATGGAAATTGCTTATGAAGGCTTTGAAAAGCGCTTATCAACAAGAGAACTCTATTCCTGTACATGTTTGGTCCCTGTGTAATTTAATAACTTTGGTTTTAGAACCGATGCAATCTGAATCAGAACAGGAGATTTTGCTGGACATGAGAAATGAGAAGGACAAAGAGAGTTCCAATTCTGAATCAGATGAGTTTACCTGTGGAGGCTTTACCTCTTCAGGGTCAGGGACCAATTACAGAGGTTGAAAGGAGTTACGAGTCTTTATTTTAGAAACCTTTCTGCTACACTGAATCCTACCTTATCATGACATATTGATAAGGCAGTAGAATCTGACCTCCTCCACAGCTGCTTTTCATGTCCCAGCCCTATCCTGTGGCACTGTCAGCCCCTGCATATGATAAATCAAACCCCTGTCTAGATCCACTTCAAATGACTATTAAAACAACAATGCCAATGACTGCAGTAATAAAGACAAAACAAACAAAACAAGAATGTGATTTAGATGCTTGTCAAGCTTTTGCTATAGATACAGTTACTTTCACCTAGATGTGAGGAAATCAGCAAAATCCCCAAGGCTACATTAGATATGATTATAATCCATCACCTTTGAACATTATTAAGGAAATAAAACAGGTTTGTGTATCTTATGGAGTGAACTCTCTTTATTCTTTTGAGTTAGTTTTGCAATTGGCTCAGTCTGAATGTTTGATCCCCTGGGATTGGGAAAGGATTGGGTGCATGATTCTCTGTTCTGATGAATTCCTTCAGTTTAAAACTTGGTAGACAGATGAGGAGCAACTGACTGTCTGATGCAATGAACATCCTAACCCTCCAGTCCCTATTTCTGCTGATCAACTCACTGGTTCTGGGGACTCGTTTAGAATAAATTGACAGCTACAATATGATGATGGTGCTGTTTCAGACAAGGATGTGCTGATTAAAGGTATGGGAGAAAAATTGCTCTCCCTGGTCAAATTGTCCCATCAGTGGTCAAAGTAGTCAAGAGTGTTAATGAATCATAGATAGAATTTATAGTTAGATTAAAAGAAGTATAGCAGAAAACAGTGCCCCAACCAGATTTGAGGGACCTCCTATTGTAAATGTTATCTTTTGACAATGCTAATTCAGGATGCAAAATGATCTTATGCCTACTAACATCTCAGGCTGCCAATTTAGATGAGTATATAAAAGCTTGTCAGGACGTAGAATCAGAAACTTTTAAAGTCACATTACTTGCAGCCACATTAAAAAGGACTGGCCCATTCACTCCAAAGACTATCAAATGTTTTGGATACGTGAAGATAGATCATATGAAAAAGGAATGTAGGGCAGGAAAATCAAGAGCAGAAAACCAAGCTGAGCAGAGACCTGACCAATCGGGCAACCCTCTCCCTTCCAAGGACTGCTCAAAATATCAAAAAAGACACCACTGGGCTTTCAATACCAATCAAGATATCATAAAGATGGCACTCTTCTGACCCCACAAGGAAACTCCAAATCAGGCTTATTCCAGGACCCGATGATAAACAATCTAGGGAACCATCAAGACATTCCTGTCAGCAATGGTTGTAACCATGCTGCAGCACAGTCATGTCCTTGCCACCATGAGTGGTAGTGTGGCCTTAGATATTCCCTCTAAAGAAAATACAATGTTATCTGCAGCCTTAAGGGTGCAAAAAATGAAAACAGGGATCTACGGACCTTTGACACCAGGGATTATAGGTCTGTCAATGGGAAGAAGCAGCTTAACTTCTAAAGGAGTAATAGTTCAAATAATCATAATTGATTCTGATTGTAAAGATGAAATTCAAGTAATTATACAAACATTGCAACCATATCAAATAGAAGCCAGAGATCATATAGTTATATCAAAGCCTGTACTTCTCCAGTGAAAAGGGCAGGAGGTTTCAGTACAGGATAAAAGATTTTTTGGCACACATATATAAGAGATTAAAGGCTTGAACTACAGTTTAAGACAGAAGGGAAAATGTTTGTTGGATTCACAGATACAGGGGCTGATGTATCCATAATAATCATGGCAATATTGGCCTAAACATTGACCTACAATGCAAGCACTTACAATCTTCTCAAGGGTAGGAACAATGACAGATGTTCATTAGAGTATGCAGATTTATTACATTATCATAATGACATAATAACAGAGTGTGAAGATAATACTTTATTAATCAATCCTTTAATTTTTTGAATCTTTAGATTTGGTAAGAACAAGATTCCCTGATTCTTCAACCATTCACTGTATGGATGACATTCTTTTTTCAGCCAGCACAGAGGAATATTTACAAAAGGTTTTTGAAGCAGCTAAACAATTATTGATGGAATTTGGGTTACAAATTGCCCCAGAAAAGATACAAACTGATTATCCTATTACTTATTTAGGTAACATTCTTCAAAATCAACACGTTATTCCTCAGAAGGTCAATATTTGTAGGGATCAACTTTGCACCCTCAATGATTTTTAAAAGTTTTAGGGAATAGTAATTGGTTACATCCTTCTTTAGGCATTCCTGCCTATGTTTTAGAACATCTTTTTAATACTCTTAAAGAGAACCCAGCATTAGATAACCCTTGTCACCTTATACCAGAAGGTGAAAAGGAATTAGCTTGAGTAGGATGAAAAATACAACCAGCACAATCAACCCATATATATTTATCCAAACTAGTTACACTCAATTTTTTCATCGTACCATTCTCCTACAGCTATATTATGGTAAGAAGAAACTGTCTTAGAATGATTTTTTTTACATACAAGGAACAAAAGCATCTCACTACATGTAGAGATAAAATAGGTTTAATTGTTTATAAGGAATCATCTCACTTATGACAGTTACTGGGAAAAGAACCTAAATCTATTGATTTCTCTTTGACAAAACCACAGATAGATCATGCATTACAAATGAATGAACAAAGGGAAAATTAGACTTGCTGATTATATGGGAAAGATCAACAATCATTTTTCTTAATTCAAAGCTTTTACAGTTTCCTAAACGGAATAATTGGATTTTACCTAAAATTGGACATTCTGAACCAATACCTGAAGCAGACACATATTATACCAATGGCAGTAGTAATGGAAAAGTTGGATGTGAGAGAAGGATTTCAAAAGTGTGCCAAACTCCCTTTTGTCCTGCACAAAGAGAAAAACATCAGACAGTTACCCAACTTTGTTATAAGATATTCCAGAGTCCATTAATATTGTTACAGACTCCCAGTATGTACGGTTCACAGTTAACCATGTAGAAATAGCCACTTTAGCCAATGATAATGACTTTGGTCAATTATTCTTCCCAGTGTAAACTCATCTTCATAATAGAGATTTTCCTATTTTCATAACACATCCATTCTCAAGTCACATCTTCCTGGTGACATGGTTAAATATAATAATGAAATTGATCAACTTGTTGCTGTTTCTT
>PVJX010049915.1:0-10884 GCA_004027295.1 Dolichotis patagonum | reverse complement strand
CAGTTTGTCTACTTACGCTAGACTTGAGGACATGGTGAGCTATCCCAAAAATAAGAGGACATATTATGGTAATCACCCCTAATTTTCCTATCAACTTAACCTGAAGCCCTTTATAACTTATACTGTCTTATTATGGCTGATCTTATTTGAATCTGGTTTGTTAGATTGCTACTTTGTATTGACTGATCTTATTTAAAACCGTTGTGATGGATAGCACCAAGTCTAAGAGCATAGGCAACTACACTGATGACAAGATTCACTAAGATACCCACTCTGGTTTGACTATTACTTGCTTTTGAAGTCTTATAATGTCTCTAATGTTTTGTTTTTATTAATGTTGTTATATACTGCTGAGACACCATGGTAACCATTGTAGATCACCTTGTATTGCAGTTTTGTGTGACTTTTCTGCCTCATGCTTTTCTAGGAATTGTTTTGTTTTATCTTGCTTTGTTTTGTTTTTCCGGCTAATATAGAAATGATAGATATACATGTAGAGACTCACACATGTGTAGAGCTTAAAAACAGCTTACGAGAACCAACTATATAGCACATGTTGAAATAAACAACTACCTTGAAGAAAAAGAGACACTACAATACCCAGTGCTGATTCCATAATGTAATGATGTGAAGTCCAGCAAAACTATCACTTTTCATTCAAAGTGATCTTAGCTCGCTTTGCCTTGTCTAAGTTCAATACACATTAAGGTATGGACAGCTGTTTTGAGGAGAATGAGAGACACTATGACAGCCATTCATGGCTTCCCTAATGTCTGGTCTTGAAGACCTGTAATGTCCCCCTCATCCTGCTCAGATCAATTCCCAAAATAATTTCTTTAGTTGTATCAGTGGCTTCTCTGAACACATTCTAAGACTTCTGCTGACTCAAGACTTCCAAATGTATTCTGCTAAGTTGTTTCATGTGAATTCCCTATATGTGACAATCTGGACAACTATTTGGAAGAAAACAAGAGTCAATATGATAGAGAGTGAATATCTTCAATTGTCTAGCTTTGAAATTTATGTCTTACATTGCTTTCTTGTGATCCCCATTGCTCTGTTTTGTTGTGTTTAATTTTACCCTATTGATATAATTGCTTGTATATTTGAGTGGGTAAGATGGATGACCATATTATTGTTTTTGTCAGATCGTGGAGCAGAACTGTTAACAGTCTCACTGATTGAATGTCTACTTTACATGTTTTAACTTTGTAATTTGAACAACTATTTCAAAGAAGTCAGTATGTAATTAGTCAAGTAATAATTTCTTAGGTTTTATTGCTGTTGTACTCCTCCTTTTTTCCTTGAAATACTGTATTGTCACTACCCTTTATTCTGTTTTATTTTGTTTTGTTTTTTTTTCCTCTTTAAATAAAAAAAAGAAAATGACTGAATTGTCTAAAATGTACAATGAATTATGTTTCCATGCAAAAGTCCTCTTTATGTGTGAAAGTCCTCTTTACACATGAAATCATGCTCACACTCCAGAGCTCACAAATCCTTCACAAGTGGCTTCCTGGGCCACTTTAGTTTTGTCACACAGAGGTAGCCATCATCCCCAGCCAGAGTAAATGACTTCTTGGATAGCTGTTCTCTCTCACACTTCCATGTTTTTCAAGTGCTGCTCCCTCCACCTGAAATCACCTCCCACACCTCTCCTCTGCTTGCCAAATGGCATCAACCGCAGCCTCTGGCTTCTCTGACTCCTGTCTCCTCTGGGATCGCCCTCACCAAGACGGCTGTCACAGTATGGAATTCTAACCTGGAACTTTTATTACCTGCATGTGTTCCGCTGTAGACTGCATTCTCCCAAAGGAGGACAAAGGTGTTTTTTAAATTTTATATTCCCAGGATCTAGAAGAGTTATCTAGTATGTAGTAAAGAAGAAATACACACTTGTTGTAAGTCTGGGCATACACACAGTATTTTCTTCATTTTGTGGAGATCTCAAAGACCTTTCAGTGGCCACTTCTTAATATCTCCAGAGCTGTCCACAATAGCATGTATTATGTTTATAATAATAAATGGCTTTGAAATAAAAAATTTTAATTTGGTCACTAAAATGCTTATTTCTATTTTATATAGGTGACCATAATTTATAAATTATAGTCATTTTGTACCCCTGCTGAGTTCATATTGAAATAAGACCGTTGCTTTGAGGTTTATGGCATTCCTCGCTCCTATGATTAGAAATCTATTTTTCTAGAAGAAAGAGTATTTAAAAAATGATGCAATGACCAAGCATCAACTCATGGCAAGCCAAGCATGCACCCATGTAAAACTACCCTCTTTAGTCTAAAATTTTCCCAATTATCTTCATTTTAGATAAAGACTTTTGCTCCAAAAGCAGTTTAATTTTCCTAAGTCACATTTTCTGTTTACTAGTACTTGTTCAAATCATGTCCTGGACAATTCTTTCCAATGTGTAGTATAAGAATGTATATTGGTGAGAATTTCTGTGTATTTTGTAGCTACTGTACTTAGCTAACTGCTGTCTTAAAGTTTCCAAAAGAAACCCAAAATAATTTCTTTAGTTGTATCAGTGGCTTCTCTGAACACATTCTAAGACTTCTGCTGACTCAAGACTTCCAAATGCATTCTGCTGAAGAAGAACTCCAATGGCTTGGTCCTGCTGAAGCCGGGACTGACAGGTGTGACTTTTTATAGTGAGGTCCTGGGGAGTGCAACCCTGCCAAGCCTGTTTCCAGAATGTCCCTGCTGGGGCAGTGATGCATTCCAGCACAACTGCCTGGCCTCGCTCTGTTCCCCTCCCTGAGAGATGTCAATTCCGAACATTATTTGACGCTGTCACTCGTGTGCACAAAACGCACGCTCTGTACCCACCCCGACCCTCACAAGTCACTGGATGCTGGATCATTCAATACCCAGAACTACAGACTTCAGCATGGAGCCCTTCATAGGTTTCTAACCTTTCCCACTGCTGTTCTAGAATTTCCAGTCGCCACGCTGCTGGTTTCCCACCACCACCATGAAGAAAAAGTGTAATCAAGTGATAAAAGCCATCACAGCAAGAGCAGTAGTGGGGAGAAAGCACCCGCAAACACATACCTCCTGCCTGAAGCCTGGCCTTGTCTGCTGCACACCAGGACCCGTGGGATTGTTTTAGGATTATTTCCGAGGGTGGAAGGGACATTAGACCCTCAGCACTCTCTCCTGGTTCCTGTGCTGGTGGCTGGCAATGCTCCTTGGCACAGGATCAAGGAAGCATGGTATGTTCCCAGTAGGCTAGGAAAACTGATTGATGTCAGGGTCCTCGGACCCTACTGTCAGCTCACCTGCTACTCCCTAAAATATATACTGAGGATTCACATCTAATTCTACATCACAGTGAAATCTAATTAAAGTAAAACTCCACCGAACATGAAAATATCCCCAGAATTTAGCCGACTCACTAATTATTTCATGCTCTATCTGATGCAATGAGATTTGAGGATCAAACCTAATTTAGACAATGTTTTAAGCTTCGTCGATGTCCCCAAGACCGTCTCCACTGGCACCTCACATTTCATGTTGCACAGGTGAGGGATTCAGAATTGGAGAAAATATTTAAGCCCTGTTATATCTGCTTCCTGGTGCCCGCCCTAATCATTCTACCGCTTTCCATTACCAGGTCATGCAAAGCAAACTGTGCTGTCCCCTGCTTAGCGTCATGACTTTATCCCTGGCATTGGCACTCATCCACCCTAGACATACAGAGATATCCCCTTTCCTTTGCCAGCCTGAGAAATGATAATTCACAATCGACACACTCAGGGAGCTTTACAAGGAACCCTAGGAGGGTTCACAAGGCTGTACCAGTACAGAGCTGTGAGGCATGGTATTTGTGCTGGTCCATCAAAGGCCCCCAAAGTTGCAGCCTCTGGTGGCAGCACCTTCATGCTCTTTATAACTTTAGCTTACTCTGTGACTCCCTTTCTTCCCGCCCTCCTTTTTTGTCTAATGCGTTAATCAGTCACCCACACTGATAGTTCTCCGATCAGAATGCATACATACACCCATCTGGATACCTCTCACTCAGACCCCCTACCTTGTAAAATAATCACCAGTCTCAATTTCTTTGTGTATAATTCCCAGCTGTTCCAGTTAGCATAGTCTTATTACATATCAATATAGACCTTACCCAAAGAATAGACCGGGTTTTCCCGGAAGCACATCCTGGCACAGGAGCTTATTGGGGAAGGGGCAATGTGGTTCAGGGCATGGGCTGTAGCCAATAAAGAACATACCATTGTGCCAGGCCTCCTAATGGAAGAACGAAGGCCGACCCTATGGGGAGCAGTAAGACATGGTGTGAACACCTGCAGCACTGCCCGGTGCACACTGGGGACAGCTGGCATATTTATGCACTGACTCCAGTAAATTCCTGAGGCATGTTCCTGGGCAGTGTTAATTCTTCATCAGTTCCTGCCCCCGTTCTGTGAGAAAAACGCTGTCTCACAGATACATTGTTTTGCATCTTTCTCACTATAATGATGCCATCTTTATTGTCTTGTTTGTTGTTCCTATGTGCTTCTCTTCTTTAAAATAGTTTCATCTTGCCTATTTTTGTTTTAGATTGTTTATGTTTTCCTTGTTGATATGCAGAAGTTCTTTAATGCCAATCCTTGGTTAGTTATACTTATTGGATATGTCTCCCAGTTTATTTATTAACTTTCATTCTTTTACAGGCTATTTTGATGAACAAAGTTCTTTTAAAAATTTTAATTGTTATCATCGATTAATAGTACAAAGCAATAGTTTTATTTTAACATCCCCCCACATGCCTCTAATGTGTTTTGATCATATCAACCTGGCATTATTACTCAAAAAAAAGTTCATTTTAACTTTAGCCTACACTATCAGTACTTTATTTTAGTTAAAAATTTTGTCTCAGTTAAGAAATATTTACTGGTCTCAGAATAGCAAAGGCAATTCTGGGCAATAAAGGCAAGGCAGGAGGCATCTCAATTCCTGACTTGAAACTGTACTACAAAGCCACAGTGATAAAATCAACATGGTACTGGCAAAGAAATAGACCTGAGGATCAATGGAACAGATTAGAAGATGAAAACACAACTACAAAGACACTCAGCCACCTGATATTTGACAAAGGGGCTAAACATGTTCACTGGAAGAAGGATAGCCTCTTTAATAAAGGGTGTTGGAAAAATTGGCTTTCCACATGTAGAAGACTGAAACTAGATCCATGCCTATCACCATGTACAAAACTAAAGTCTAAATGGATCAAAGACCTAAACATTAAAACAGAAACACTAAATCTACTGGAAGATAAGGTAGGTAGAAATCTTGGAGACGTAGGGGTAGGCAGAGATTTCATGAACAAAATGCAAACTGCCCTGTTATTGATTCTCTTTAGAGAATCAATAACTAGGATCTCATATTATTGAAAATTTTCTGCACTTCAAAAGAAATCACTATCAGAGTGAAAAGAAAACCCACAGAATGGGAAAGAATTTTAGCCAGCAACCCCTCAGACAAAGGACTTATATCAAGAACATATAAAGAATTGAAAAACATCAACCCCTCCCAAATTCAAAGACCCTCTCCAAAAATGGGCAGCTGAGATGAACACGCAGTTAGTTCTCAGATGAAGATACACAAATGGTAAACAAATACATGAAGAAATGTTCACCATCACTGGTCATTTGAGAAATGCAAATTAAAACCACATTGAGATATCATCTCACTCCTGAAAGAATGGCTGCCATCAAGAAATCAACTGATAACAAATGTTGGCGAGGCTGCGGGGAAAAAGGAACACTGCTCCACTGTTGGTGGGAGTGCAGACTGGTGCAACCACTATGGAAATCAACATGGAGAATTCTCTGAAGACTAGGAGTGGAAGATCCATTCAACCCAGCTATTCCCCTCCTGGGTATTTTCCCAGAAAAACTGAAAACTTTATATCACAGTTATATATGTGCACCCATGTTCATAGCAGCACAATTTGTAATAGCTAAATCTTGGAAACAACGAAGATGCCCATCAACTGCAGAGTGGATGAAAAATATGTGGTATTTTTGCACAATGTAATATTACTCAGCTATAAAAAAGGATGATCTTGAGGCCTTCATAGGGAAATGGAAACAACTGGAGACTATCCTCATTAGTGAAATAAATAAGAATCATATTTATAAATATCACATTGTGTCTCTAGTGTAAAAAGTAATAAGAACTGTAGGAGTAATAAAACCTAAAATGTGTAATTGCTACTGTAAAAAAGAGAGAAGAAAGTGCTCTAAAGCATATAACTGCATGTGTGTTTAAGTGTGTAAGATAGATGACCATATTACTGTTTTTGTTAGAATGTTGAGCAGAACTGTTAACAGACTCACTGTTTGAATGTCTACTTTGTATGCTTTAATTTTGTAACTTGAACAACTATTTCCAATGATGACAGTATGTAACTTATCAAGTGAAGATTTCTTAGTGTTTTTGTTTTTAATTTTTTTTGTTTTGTTGTGGTTGGTTTTTTTTTCTTTCCCCTTTGGACTTCTGTATTGTTGCTACCTTCTTTCTGTTTTGTTTGGTATTTTTTTTCCTCTTTAAATTAAAAAAAAAGAAATATTTACTGATGTCCTCTACAATGTTTCTTATTTTTTCTTTGTTAGGTTAATTCTAGAAAACATTTTATATGAATTTTTAAAGAAAAGTCTAAATCCCTTTTTTCTGTTGTTATTTCTTATTCCAAAATAGCCACATATATTAATCATAATGTTTTGCTTCAAGAGTCTTGAAATACCAAAGTTGAACAGACTATGAAACCTACTTCAACTCATTCTGCTTTATAAATAAGAAAATATAGGGCTGAGGGTGGAGAACATTTCCAACTGTCATGTAATCATCTCTCCTTGTGAAATACTATAACTTCTAGCCTATTTCAAAATTGCAAATAAAATTGATTATTTGGAAATTCATGCTTTATTTTCAGATAGAAATAATTCTGCCCTATATTACCTGCATGGAAACATTGGCCACTTACATATGGAGAGTTAAGTACAGTGCTTGATGGATAGCACTTAAATCTAGAATTAGCTGAAAATGTAGTTTTTCTGCTATGCATGTTATTCTAGTTCACAGGAATCATCATCAGTCAGGTGAAGAAATTCTGAAACTTAACACTTCACACTTCAGATTCAATAGAATTTTGATAGCATCAAAATGTAGATGTAAGGAGGATGCTGTTTATGAGGTACAGATTTAAGAAAAGTATTTTCTACTAAGGTATAAAAGACACTGACATATATTACAGGTGAGTTGTAAAGTTTTGTTTCTGATGTTAAAGTCTTTAATTTAGTTGTTTAATAATGGGTGAGATAAGGATATATCTTATTATATATTTATTAAATGACCTCTGTCTTCAGTTCTTTTTCCTCCTGATGATATGTCACCTCCATGTCCCAAACCCTCAAACATTCAGGGCACCTATTTCTGCGCTTGGCAAATTCTTACTTATCAATGTGTCTATCTCTGTCCCAATACCACTACCATTTTAATTACTCTAGTTTTATAGTAAATCCTGAAAACTGGTAGAATAATTTTCCTCTCTGGAGAAATGTCTTTGCTACTTTTGGTGCTGAACTCTTCCAAACAGGATCAAGTACCATGAATAGTTCTGGTTGGAATTTATATCAACTAGTATATCAATTTGAGAAGAACTGAAATATCCTATTAAAACTTCTGTCCAAGAACAGATCACCTGATTAGCTTGGGCCTTATTTTATTGTTCACGATGGAGCTTCATAATTTTTCTTGTAGAGCTCTATTAATCAGAATCAATCTATAACAGATGACCTCAAAATTCAGTGACTCATAAAAAATAAGTATTTCCAGGTTCTTAAAGTTTTTTGCTACTGATACAAAGTACTATTTTGACAAATTTTTTTTAAATCACATTTTGTAGTTGTTTGGTGTATCCAGATGTAACTGGCTTATATTTTCATTTTATTTTAAATCACTTCTGTAAGTTATTTTAGATTAATTATGTAAATGGTCATATCATCGATAAATAATGAGAAAAACTTATTTCTTCCTGCAGTTATTTTCTGCAGTTGGGTTTTTACCTCTATGCCCAGTAGGAAGCATTCTTGGTTTTCTTGCAATCTCTTTATACACTTGTCCTTTTCTTTACTTCTTATTTCCCTCTCCTGCCACTGCTTGTTGACAGCCCTGGCACCACGTGGCTTACAGAAGTCCTGTGCCAGTCTTATTTGGACACTTATTGGGAATACAGTTTCCTGTGCTCTAAGCCAGACCGATCGATCCAGACTCTGGTTGAGCCAGGGAGGCTGTTAAACAAATCACCTAGATATTAAGTAATCTAGATATTAACAATTCAAAGTCACTGCTAGCCTTCACTGCTACTTTTGCTCTTTAGCAGTTTTGTTAAGAAAGGTAAAAAATGTGCAATGTTTGACTAAACTATATGACTTAAATGAGACTTTAATTTATTATTGATAACATTTATCTGTGATGTGTCTGGGCCCCATTTCCATAAACCCACAGAAAGGGCATGTAGCACACATCTCCAAAGGGGCTCAGAGGACTTCAGAGATCTCAAATCTTATTGATCTATCCAGTATATCCTCTTGGCAAATGATCACTGATAGAACAATAAGGAAAGTGAAGATTATTTTGGATTGAATAGTGCTATCTAGTGAAAGAATACAGTTAAGCAACTACTAAAGGTCACAAGTGAACTATAATAAGGAAGCCAAAGGAACCCGGGAAGCTGTTCCTATGATAGAATTTTTCACAATTCAGAAACCAACAGGTTACATTCACTTCGAGAATGTTCCTAACAGCATTACTAATTATACCCAAATACATGGCAGAACTCAAACGCTCATCTGCAGTAAAAGGGATTAAGAAGTAATAGTTTATTAACACTATATTACAATGAAAGCCCATACTATATTATTAATATATGTCTCAAACTAATTTTGAATGAAAAAGGCAAACCCAAAGAATAGAAGCAATATAATCCCATTTACATGAAGTCAAAAAAGTGGAGAAAACTTAGCTACTATGTTTAGAAATTCAAACTTAGATGGCAAAAGTATAAAGAAGAGTAAGAAAATTCTTTCCATAATGTCCCCTTTAGGGAAGAGAAAGAGGACTACGTCATGCTCTTTTATCACCCTACACTGCCCTTTCTGACAACAACGAAAGTTTTTGTGCTGTGTCAACGACTTTTTTAAGTCAGTGTCTAGGAGGCCAATGGAGTTCTCTGCTTCCTGTGCAGAGAAGACTGTCCTATGATGTGGGCAACTAAGGATTAGCCAGAGTCTCCTTATCTTCCTGGTCACAGAGGTGGTGTGTTTTCTGGGGAGACCAAGTATGACCAAGAATAGATCTTCGCACCCTTCACTCTGTGTCACTTGCTGAGCTCAGACACTTCTGACTTCCAGCCTCTTTCCCCATCGCTCATTTACGTGTGTAACAATGATTATGAACACTTACTTTATGCCAGCTGGTGTTCTAGGTGCTGAAGACACAGCCTTTATAAAATTTCCTATTTAGTAGGTGAGATGGAAAGAAAAAACAAGTATTAAACATTTAATATAAAGTAATGGTAAATACTGTCCTAGAAAAAATGTACAAGTGAAAGTAAAGAGGGGCAATATTATCTTAATATGTGGAGGCCAGGGAAGGCCTTTCTGTGGAGGCAATGTTCAAAGACTTGACGATACAGCATCGCAGACAGGAGGCTCTCCACGATTCTCCTAGCCAGGCTACGGTGTGATACCATTCATTGTGGCTTTTTTCCATTTTAGCTTGTTGAGCTGCTCAGGTAAGTTATTTACTTTTTGCCAGATCTAAAGTACATATGTTATCCATCATCACTGAATATGTGTGTGAGTCGTATTTATAGTTACTGAGTATTTCCTTCAATCTAGGCACATAGATCAGCCCCATTTACTGTGTCTATTGATGGTTTACTTCAACCATGGCAAGACTGAGTGGTTGGAACAGCAACTAGGGAACTCAGAAAGTCTAAAAAATTTCTTATCTGGCCCTTGATACAAAAATTCTCTATGTCCTTGGCTTGATTATTGATTTCAAACTTTATTCTATTTAAAACCATTAGTTTCCCTCTAAACATTTCCTTTTTTGCATGTAACTGGTTTTGATGTGACTTACTGCATTATTGTTCATTTCAAACTCTTTTAACACTCACTATAATTTATTCTTTTACAGATGGGTCATTTAGAAATGTGTTCCTTAATTGCTTAATTATTGGAGATTTGTCCATTTATCTTTCTGTTTTTGATTTTCGGTTTAAATTCATTTTGGTCAAAGAACACATCCTAAATGTTTCCAATCATTTGAAAATTCTCTGAGACTTTAATTGGGAACAACATATGGTACACTTTGGTAATTGTTCCATATGTTCATAAAAAGAGAAAGCTGAATGTTAAGTGAGGTGTTTTACATGTATCAATTAGGTTAATTTGATTAGTCATATTGTTCAAATAGTTTATATCCTTGATTTTTATTGATATTATAATACCAAGATACCTGTGTGGAAATATCTATTATTGTTTGATTTTAGATCAGTTTCTGCTTCTAATTGGGCTACATTTTGAATCACACACTTCGAAGCTATTTGGCTCACATAGTAAGAACATGAAGTGCAGAAAATTTTGAGATTCTTATTTGTTTAACACTTTATTATTACAAAATGTTCCTACTTGCTTCTAGTGATTTTTCTTGCCTTAAAGGTTTATAATGCAATGTCTCTTATATTAATAATCAGAGTTGGGCCTGTATCCGTGGTGGAAGAGCACTTGCTGAGCATACACAAGGCTCTGGGTTCAATCCTTAGCACCACAAAAATCAATAAAATTTCTTCTGTGTATT
>PVJX010049914.1:0-10884 GCA_004027295.1 Dolichotis patagonum | reverse complement strand
TTTCTTGTAGAATTCTGCAGTGAATCCGTCTGGGCCTGGACTCTTCTTTGTAGGCAAGGACTTAATTACATTTGCAATTTCAGTAATAGAAATTGGGTTATTCAGCAGTTTTACATCTTCCTGATCCAGCTTTGGTAGTTCATATGTATCTAGGAATTTGTCTATTTCTTCAGTGTTATCGAACCTATGAGAGTAAAGGCTTTCAAAATAGGTGTTGATGATCTTCTGTATTTCCACTGAGTCTGTAGTAATTTCACCTTTCTCATTTCTTATTGCATGAATTTGAGTTTTTTCTTGCCTTTTTTCATATCTGCATTATTTGGAAGAGTGTTTTTACCACAGTAAATAGTAGTTAAACAGGTTGATCCTTAAGACACAAGTTAGCACCTTTTTGATCTCTATGTGATCTAAATCTGCATGGAAAGAAGAATTGTATACACCGACTCCTTAAGTATGAAAATCACCTAAAGGCTCATTTTGCTACTTTCTTAAGCAAGGACTATCTCCTCTGATGTACACCAAAATCAGTGGAGTAGGGAGGGGGCGCGAGTGATATTGATGCTTTCTCCGATGAGAACAGCTTAGATCTGTAATTCTTCTGCACTACCATACCCTGGACTGTCTCTCTGGAATCTCATGGAAAACTGAGGTTTCAGATACAATCATGAGGTTTCAGCTATGCGGGAATCAGACTTAAGTTTGGAGGAACTTAATCCTCCAGGGTAATTTTGCAAAGCACAGAACAACAACTTATTGGCAGTGGTAATTTATTCAGCAAAAATTGGGCACAGAGTGCTTTATCCATGAACACAAAAGACAATGACCCTTGTCTTTGTGGAAATTTCAGTCTGGAGACTGAGGATAAGGCCAGGTAATAATCACTAGCATCCTAGGTTAGACAATATTTGGTGTGTTAGAAGGTGGTGCATGTTGTAGTAGGGGAGACTGTGTAAGCTAAAATTCAACAATGAATGCTGCTGAGTTCATCAGCAAGGGACCATTTGAACACAGTTAGAATGGCTGAGGGCATGGGAGAAGGGAACAATAAGGAAAGATGTTCCAGGCACAGGCAACATCCAGTGCAGCAACCCTGAGCAGGACAGGGCTGTCTGTTAGTAGAGTAGTATGGCCTGTTAGCCAAAACAGAGGATGGCTAACAGAGGTCCAGAGGAGCACAGGCAGAGAGAGTTCATAAGAAACGTATAGGCCCTTTAAAGGACTTTGCCTCTGAATTTGAGTGAGGTAGAAGTATAGAAAAGCTATGAGCTGAAGAGTGAGGTCTGACTCACAGGGTAGCTGGACCACTCTGTTGAAGTCGGGCAGTAGGAAAAGAGGAAAGAAGCAGGAGACTAGTGAGAGGAGCCGGTGAGGAGCAGCAGAGTGGTATTGTCTAAGGTCCTTAGCAGTGGAGAGAATACAATGAGAAGCAGATGCCACATGTACTGCAAATGTGGAGTCCACTGAATTTTCTAAACGAGTCTTGTACACAAAAAGAAAACAGTCGAAGATAACTTCGATATTTCTGGCCTGAGCAGTCGAACAAAAGGAATTGCCATCAGCTGAGATAGGGAAGGCTGAAGGTTAACAGTGCTTTGGGTAAAAGGGTCCCAGAGCTCTGATTTAGATATGCAAATTGAGGTACCTACTAGAAATCCAAGGTGACGCCAAGCAGGCAGATGTACAAGAATGGAGGTAAGAACAGAAGTCTGGACTATAGAGATACATCTAGCAGTTGCCTGTGGGAAGTTTTACTGAATGTCAGTAGTGTGGGTATAATCATTGCGTGGGGAGAGTGGAGACTGTGATAAACAGAGAGTTCTGGGGCAGAAAGCAGTCATCATGGGTCCAAGGAGACTAATAGTTTGGAGGGCCAACTGGAGAGTGGCATCTCAGGACCAGGGGACAGAGGTCCTATAGCTCCAGCAAAGTAGAACAGACCAAGGAAGTGAGATTTAAGGCTCAGCCATGAGACTGAGAAGCCTGCAGTCAGTCAGTGGCGGGGTGAGAGTCTGAATGCAGGGAAGCCTGGGAATGAAGTTGGTGAACACAGGCAGCTCTTAAGGGAGTATCCCAAAAAAACAAAGGACACGGCCCAATGGAGGAAGGGAAGAGGAGTCAAAAGAAAGTTCTAGATGTACAAAGTCCCAGTGTATCTATATGGTGCTGGGAATAATACAGTTCAGAAAGAACATCACAGGGGAAAAGGAGAGATTGTTTCAGGGATGTCCCAGAGAATGTCAGAATGGCTTAGCCTGATGGGCAGGTGGAGGGGAGATAGGAGACAGGCACAAGCAGGTGGGAACCCCAGAAGAGGCAAGCAAGGCAGAGGCAGAGATGTGGGGCTAGAGAGTCAGGAGAGTGAACTGAACTCTGGGAAATGGAAATTGCAGTGTAAACAAAGTCTGGGTCACCACAGTGAGATCCTTAGAGAAGTGAGGTCTGCAAGGTATGTCTCTAGCTGGTACTATTACCTGAGTTTGTGGATATGGACATTAAAAGTTAATGTGGTAAGAAGACAGTATCTTCAATGTGGGAATTAATCTTTCTTTTCTGTAACTATCTTGATCTGTTTGCTCTCCAACTGGTCAAACAGTGACCCAGATCCCCAATATTAGCAAGGTCCCTTAAGATGTCACTGTGAAAAAGCATGTGAAAAATTATGAAAATTTGAGAATTAAACCCAGAGCATACTGATCAGTCCCATGGGCACCATCACTGATTTGAATCAGAAAGAAAAGTGTGCTAACTTCAACACGCAGATAAATCTGCACCCAGTTTTCCCAGTCTGGAAGCATTTGGTTGAACCTAATAAATGGATAGCAGAAAGGTATAGTGAATGGTCATATGCAAGGAGAGACAGAGCAATTCCAGGAGTTCCAGCTTTTCTGGGAGCTGAGCTCCATGCTGCCTTTTGTGAAGTGAAGACTCAAGGATCTAGTTGTCTAAATTGTTAGGTCAACGTTAATTACATACTCTGCTGTTCAATGCAGGGTAAAGTGAATGGTCTTAGAGAAAAAAAAATGCAAAAGTGCCCCACCCACTGAAAGATACAATATAAAAATCACTCTGAGAAACGATTGTATAATTTGGAACTGTGCTTCTAGTATGTACTGCCTCTAACTTAAACAATTTTTAAAACAAAGAAAAATGCCTAAATTAACTAGAAGTCTATGCCAATTCCCTGCTTGAAGAAAATGTAAAATTCTGTCTACAATTTAAGGTGATTTTTGGTTTCCAAATTTCAGATTTAGAGACAGTAAGACCGCAAATGATTAGTTAGCTCTGGATACAGGCTGCACTAGGGCGTAATGAGCATGCTGTTGGAGACAAGAGTTCTTTCTGTGTAGACCAGTCACTCCTGCCTGTGCTCAACCACTGTGCAAAGGTCTGTGCCACACCTGAGCTCAGAACATGGTATCATCCAACAGGCATTTTCTCAAGTCCTTCTTTGCACAGCCTTGCAAATGCAGCCAAAGAGGCAAAAATGTATGAGAAGGCCTTTCCTCCAACAGTCTGGGATCTTGTGAATGAGATGTCATAAATACATGAAACAAAGAGAGAAAACTGGAACAATACATAGTGTCTTGTGGTGCTGTAAATTTTTTGAGAAGGGGAGAGAATTGTGAAGAAGATGGTGCTTGACCTGAATCCCTCAACAGCTAAAGGAGTCTTGGGGAGAAGTGAGCACTGTACCTGAAGAAATGGCAGCATCTGCAAAAGTACTACTGAGTGTAATGCACTCTACTTTCTGCCTGGTGACAAGGCCCACAGAAGAAGTACATGTAGGTTATGCCTCTTAGTTTTTGAAAAGATGTGAAGTGAAGAAAATTTAATGCAGGAGGTCAGGGTGTGAGGTAAACAAAGCCAGCTCAGAGAGCAGAGTAAGGTAAAATTTCACATAGCAAATGTATGGAGAGGGAATGCCAGCGGTGGAGTAGCTCAGAGCCATTTCATCTAGAAAAAAAAGAGTGAAAAAATAGTCATCCCCTACTTCAACACTATTGTTCAGACTCCCTCTATTCATTCTCTGGAGATCCCCACCAGTCCCAACTGTGAGGATGGGCTACCATCTGCAAACCTTACCATTCCATAGGTATACAGATGTTACAGTTCAGATCAAAATCCACCCCCTCAGGTCTCCTGTATTCACAGATGGGGATTTTGAAAGATGACTGAATCAAAGGGACACTGCGCTGTTAGAAAGTAGGGGGTGGATAGAGGAAGGTCACTGGGGCAAAACCTAAAAGAATGGGTTTCCTTGGTCTCTTTCTCACTCTCCTTGTTTTTCCAGCTCTCTCTGCTTCCTAGAACCCATGAAGTAAGAATTTTTCCTCTGCAAGTGATGCTCCAGAGTTATGAGGAGTGAAAAAAGCCCATTCCCAGTGACTACATATGGTATGAAATCCATGAAGTAACCTTGGAGTCATAAAGTAAGGAGATGGGGTGCTGAGAAGCAGAGGATTGTTGTCAGAGGATGGGGGTTTCTGGGGTCTCCTGTGGCTATGCAAAGGTGATGCCTGGAACTCTAGTTTGGGAACCACATCATCCTTGACTATGGTGGTGATCCAACAATCCTTCTATGTAATGAAATCAGGTAGAACTTAAGGAACACACACAAGTGAGTGCAAGCAGAACTGGGGAATCTGAGAGAGGCAGACAAATTGCAACAATACCAGCATCCTGCCTGTGATGTCAGACTTCTATAGTTATGCAACAGGCTACCACTGGAGGAAGGGTAAATAGAATTCTTTTTTTGCAATTGCATGAGATCCGTATCTCATAATAAACATTTAAAAATGATATTGAACAGACAATGGACAGTGCATTTGTTTCCCTGGGGAGGGACAGCTCTGGAGACACCAATTTCTCAGGTGTTTTCTGCCCCTGGTTTCTGCCTGGCCAGGTCCCTGGCAAACTATAGTGAGTGAGGATAGTGACACATGGCTGACAGTGTTACCTCTGATTTCTTTTGCAAATGAATCTCCAAGATAAGCAGGACCTGAGATGTTGACTGTTAGAACCAGTTACCATAACTAGTCAAGTTTACTTAGAGCTGCAAACTATCCCTTCTTATCTGATAAAAGACACACTCGTTCTACCATGTGAATCCAGAGTTAGATACATGTGTCCTTTGGTGTGGAGAAAGCTCCTCTATTTTGACTTCTTCTTGAGTGTTTGTGTCAATGCCTATATTCTCAAAGACAAAGGTTGTGTTTTAAATGGAAAAGTCAAAAACAAAAAAATTTAACTGACCTTTAAACACTTAGAGTTTGCAGTGAATTTGGAACTGCTAGCCATGAAATTGAACACACCCTAAGTTCACACTCTGCTCACACATAAGCCAAGCTTCCAACCACCAGCAATTAGAGTACAGTATCCAACCCAAGAATAGTCAGACTTTCCACACAATCCCACCCAGTGTTAAATGTAGCAATGTGCCACAGAGACTGAGTTCCTTTACCCTCCAATGGCTTTACAGGCCATGAGAGATCTGAGTCTCATTGCCTATGAAAATATTTCTACTTTTTAATGAGGATACAGGCTTAACATCAAAAAGGGCATCACTTTCTAAAGAAAGTATGTTGGTCTGTAACTGACTACCATTGGATATAAAGGATTTGGCAAAGCAGGAGAAAGGCTATAGGAGTTCAACTACTAGTTCAGAGACAAACTTCCTGGAGGTCCATTAAGATTCTTCAAAAAAGGGCATGCCAGACTTAAACTACAAAGATTCTATCTAAGAAGATCATTACGGAGGCACACAAGGATTCAGCCAGGAGGATGCTCATTGCAGTGCTGTTAGACAGGGTCAAAGCCAAGAATGACAGATTGGTTTAAAACACTATTTACATTTATGTATTAATAGGATAATACAAAACTATTTTACTAACATGGAAGGATCATTATAATACAGTAAGTTATTTAAAGGCAGTTCACAAAGAGAAACTATGATAACACATTAGTCTGAAAAATGTAAGTGTGTAAATGAACACATGTAGAAGGTTTGAAAAGTATGCACAAAAGTATAATATGTGTGCTCTGTGCATAAAACTGGAGTGGCTTTGCACTGTATTTGGTACTGTTTACATATTTTCTCATTTTCCTTTTGCATATATTAACTTAAAGCACATAATATATATACTTTAATTTATACTTTATTGCATATATAATTTTATTTAACTATATATAATTTAGAACTGGATGTAATATGACTTATGTGTAATTATATAATTGTATATACTAAGTAATATGTATAATATGATGTGAATGATAAATTTATGAGTACCCAGTTAATATGTATGTAATATTGTTATGTAATAGAAAAAAATATTTTACATACACTTAAGCTAAGTATATGAAAGCTCTAGAAGTAGGCAGAGAAGGGGAGGGATTTAGAAAAGCTTGGATATTCCCAAAGGAATCTGTGTAAGGGGCCCCACTTAGATCACAGATGAGCTCCCCCATAAGAATCACTGTCATCTGTACAATGAGTGGATTGATTGTAAAATGAACCAACAGGATTCAAAGAATCAAAGGGGCACAGAGAATTATGGGCTGTCCATGACTGTGCAGAATCTTCTACAAGCCTCTCTAAGATCTGAGTAGCCCCAGACCTGCAAATACTTAGATATTCTCATCCCATGGGCTGAGGGCTGAGCATAAGCTGCTGAGCCACACACCTGGAATTAGAGCTGTTCCTCCAAACCTTGCTACCTGCTAGAATTAAAAGACTGGGGTGTTTTAAGGACAGTGGTGAACAGAATGGGGAGAGACATGCATTCCACAGGGAAAGAGAGTAATGCCACATTTATTTGTAAAAGCCTAGTGGGGCAGTACACCACGGGCTGGTCACTGAGATCTGGGCTTTCTTTGACTCTCTCACATTCATTCTAAACTCAACAGATATTGCTCACCACTTTCTTCTAAGAGTTAGGAGCTTTGGGGTACCTTAGGCCTCAAGGAGGAATGAAACTTTTCCCCATCAAGAAATTACTCTCTGTGTCCTACACTGGGACCCCTAGAGGTGCTCAGAAGATGGAAAACGAAAAGCCACAGTCTTTCTGGACAAGCTGTTCCCAGTGCAGTTTTGTGGGATAAGAGATGAACTCAACAGGTGAAAGAGCCCGTATCAGAGATCTGTAGTCTTATCCTACTGGGTTCTTCCCCTAAACTGGAGCGGGGTGTCCTCCAGGAAGCCTCTTAGAACTTTTGATTCCTTGGCTATACAATGAAGGAGACAACCTCCCCCTCTGTTGGGAGTACAAAGCAAAATTGTGCAGGAAAAGTCTGGGCACATAATAACCATTCACCAAGAAACAAACTTGTCTTAGTCACTTTCTCATCACTGAGACACAATACCCAACACTTACAATTTAAAGGGAGAGAAGGTTATTTTAGCTCACAGTTTCAGAGTTTTCAGTGCATGGTCAGCAGACTCAAACACAAAATGGAACAGCACAGGGATATAGTGGAAAAAGCAGAGAGAATATAGAAGAGTCTGGGAGGGAGAAATACTCTTGTATGTCACGGCCCCAGAGACCCAACTCCAACCAAGCCCTACCCCCAACCACACACAGCCACAAACTCACTAGTGGATCAATTCACTGTTAAACCCAGTGATCCCATGATCTGACCACCATCCAAAAGTCCCACCTCGAAAAATACGAGCCTTTGGGGGAATATTCTGTATCTAAATCATAACAAAGTTAGATCAAGTCACAACCTCACTTATTATGGATATTGAGTGTTTATAAAGTGAATGGTATAGAAATTAAAAAGTGAAATAAAATGAGACACTTAGAAGGCATGGAGCAGTATTTTTGTCCAGGATTAGATCTGATAGTGTAAAACGGAGCTGGAAATGGGGAAAGAGTAAAAGTAGGGTAAGTGCTTTTCTCTTCTGACATTGTTAGAAGGACAGAGTTGATACAAGGAATGTCCCAGTATTTTGGATAAATTTCATAGTTTCCATGGAATTATGGCAACATTTCCAGGAAGAGCCATAAGAAACATTCTAATAACTTTATAGATGGGCTGCTCAGTGGGCTGAGTGGCTAATTCCTGAGGCTGAAACACCTCCCACCCACCACATTTCACAGCCTCTTATTCATGGAGACTTGGGCACAAGCTTCAAGTCTGGTACTAGAAAATAGTGAAGTAAAAACTCTCAGCAGGATCCAGTACTACCATATTTGAATGTGTACTGCAAGATCCTGGAAGCCTTCCAAGGTCCATCCAGGACCCATTCAGGAAAATCTGATCCAGGACAGTGGCAAAGAGGTCAGTGGTACTGCTGTCCCCTAGCACCATCTAGAGACAAAGCTTCTGTGTGTAGCAGAGGAGCTAAAGTTTGGAAGCCCAGCAGCTGGTCAGCTCCAGGCAGGAAGATGGCTATGGGGACACTCGCAGCTCACTAGTGGCTGACTGATGAAACCAAGACCCTTGCTTCTTGATAGACTCCAAGAAAGCCAGAGACAAGTGAAAAGAGCACTGGTAGCTCTCTGTGCCTCCATAAGATGCCTAGGATGACCAAGGGCCTTCATGCAGTGAAGAAACTAAGGACAGTGGCTCAAGAAAGCCTTGGGCGAAGTGAGTTTCCCACTGAGACTGCCATTGTCTGCATACATGGCTGGGGCCAACGGTGTAGCCACCAGGGAAACAGAAGTGACTAATAGCATGCAGTTTCCTCCTCCTTGCTGCACAGGCCACAGAGTCAGCTCAGAGTTCCACAGGTCACATTTGTTTCCTCAAAAGATACTCAGGATTTACTCTCTCTCAGTGTTCAAATTGAGCCCATGCTGTGCACTTCTTATCCAAATACTGCTGATTTAAAAAAATTACTCTATTTTTTGGGACCTGAAAGTCTCGGACCCTTGGAGTGGCCTGGGCTGTTTGGATCAAAAGTCTGCGCAGACCTGCATCTCGGCGCGACTCTTTGGGACTGGTAAGCACGCCCTTCATCCGCAGGGAACTGCCTGGAGATCAGCATCTTGGCTGGGTCTGTTTGGGCCCATAGCCCTGCCCTTCACCCCCAGGAAGTCTCCCAGAAAGCAGCATCTTGGCCTGTCTCTTTGGGACCCGAAACTCTCGGACCCGTAGAGTGGCCTGGGCTGTTTGGATCGAAAGTCTGTGCAGACCTGCATCTTGGCGTGACTGTTTGGGACTGGTAGACCCACCCTTCATTCGCAAGGAACTGCCTGGAGATCGGCATCTGGGCTGGGTCTGTTTGGGCCCATAGCCCCGCCCTTCACCCCCAGGAAGTCTCCCAGAAAGCAGCATCTTGGCCTGTCTCTTTGGGACCCGAAACTCTCGGACCCGCAGAGTGGCCTGGGCTGTTTGGATTGGGAATATTGTGGAGACTGGCATCTTGGCCAGGTCTGTTTGGGACCGGGAACTTTTCAGAAACCAACATTCTGGAATGACTCTTTGGGACCTATAGGCCCTTCACTCGCAGGGAACCTCCTGGACACGTGCCTGAGACAAAGCACGGAGGCCTGGCCTGCCTGAGATTCCACAGGCTCTGGGGTGGCCACACCCAGCATTTGCCTTACAACTTAGGGAGCCAGGAGCCCACAGAGGGGAGTTAGGACCCTGTGAGGAAGCCAGGAGCCTGTGGGGGAGCCACTGGCCCTCCAGGAACTGAGGGTGTAACATTTAATTTGCCACATAAGCAGAGAAAGCTTTGGAACACTGCTCAAAGTAAGGAAATAAAGAAAAATGACAAAAGGAGAGACCAGAAGGCAGGCTCAAAGCCCTAGCCCTCCCCAAGAAAGCTTAGAAACTGTGTACATAGAAGAAAAAAGAAGCCATACACCTGAAATGTCTGAAATGATATCAAATGAAATAAATATGCAAATAGGGAAAGGTATGGAGAAATTCAAACCAGAAATACTTGCCCAGGTAAAAGAAGATTTGATAAAAACAGTGAAAGAAATAGTGAACGCATCTAGTGAAAACACAGCTAAAAAATTAGAGGAACAAAGCAAACAAATAGAATCCCTCAAAGAACAATATAAGAAACAAGCAGAATGCATAACGCAGATTCAAAGAGATATACAGGAAATCCAAAATTCTATTGAAAGCTGTAAAAACTGCCTCAATGAAAGTGAAGACAGAATTTCAGACCTCGAAGATAAGATTGCAGCCAGTGAGCAGGAAAGACAAGATCTTTTAAAAATAACAAAGAATCAGGAAATATCAATTCAACACCTGCAAGATGATGCAAAGAAAAATAACATAAGATTAATAGGGATAAATGAAAAAGAAGGGGACAGCCCAAATGATATAAAGAGGATATTTACAGAAGTAATAGCTGAAAACTTCCCAAACATGAGAAGAGAAACAGACATCTGGATAAGTGAAGCATATAGAACTCCAAACAGCCATAACCAAAATAAAACTACACCAAGACACATAATAATCACCATCCCAGAAATCCAACATAAGAATAGAATACTAAAAGCTGTTAGAGAGAAAAGAGAGATCACCTATAAAGGAAAACCTATCAGAATCACGGCAGACTTCTCAACACAAACAATGAAATCAAGAAGAGCATGGAGTGAAGTCTTTCAGATCCTAAAGGAAAACCATTTCCAACCCAGACTGACATACCCTGCAAAACTGTCCTTCAAACTGGATGGAGAAATAAGATACTTCCATGACAAAGAACAGCTGAAGAACTTCACGAACACCAAACCAAACCTACAAAGAATACTGAAAGACATTCTAGATACACACGGGAGAAAACCACCAAGCAAGGCAGACAATTAAACAGAATGGAAAGCTAAAGACACAACAGCAGAAAGATAACATGTCAACAATAAACCAATGTATAACAGTTACAACCATTAATGTAAATGGCCTCAACTCACCAATCAAAAGAAA
>PVJX010049913.1:0-10875 GCA_004027295.1 Dolichotis patagonum | reverse complement strand
ATCAGTCTTGCCGGTGTCTGGTAGCCTGAGCAATTACTTTGAGGAGCATGATACACAATATAACTATTGTAAAATTCCTATCATCTTGTTTTGAAATCCTGTATCACCACTGTTTTTTAATGTTGCTCTTGTTGTCATTATTTGGCTTTTGTTGTTGTTTGTTTACTTCTTGATTTTTCTGTTTTTTGCTCCTTAAAATAAAAAATAAAAAGAAAACTAGAAATCAGAACACTGAAAATGCTAGCCCCACATTAATCCACTTTTCTCCAGTGTCCTAGCATTGAGCCTACCTTGCTTTTGTTAATATCTCTCTGTTTTCTCTGATTACACATAAATATCCTCCAACATTGGTGTCTAAAAATCACCTCAGGTACTTATTTAGTTTCTCAATTCCTGGGTCTTCTCCACATAAATTTCAATTCGGCATGGACAATATGTGTGCCTCATAATCTCAAACCAAGCAAACAATTCTTGCATTGAGAGAGATGCAGTCCAAGAAAGAACTGAATGTAATAAACAAGGTCCACGTCTCAGGTACTGAATAAAAAACACAAGGTTTGTCATCAATAACTTAGTAGACCTTCCTGAGTCTGCATCTCTTATAGAATAGCATCTTCTCTTGATAAGCGGGAGAGGTTCTGTGTCTTTCTGGCCCATCTGCTCCAAAACCATAGCATCAGAAATCCAGGCTTATTTCTCATTTCCTTTTTACAGACATTTAGGGAAAGAACCAAATTTATCCTTACTGAATCCACTGCCTCGGTTTACTTGCAAAAATATCCTTTTTTCTTCCACTAGGATTGAATGGTATAAAGAGCTGAAATTCATTTATTTCTTATGGATATTATGAAATAATTAATGGGAAAAAATTTCCCATAGGAATGATTCAGCTCTTTGGATGAAAACTAAATGGCTTTGTAAATGGAGCTTTTTTTGAACTCTTCAGTTCCATCAACTCTTTACTTTCTCTCTATGAACTGTTTATCCTTTCTCATGTATACCATGACATAATGATTCTCTAACAGTAGTAATATCTGAAGTTCAGGTGCATAAATTTTCCAAGTTTTTAAAAATTTATAATTGTAAGACTTTTTATTGTTCTATGCAAGTTTTTTTTTGCTGTTGTTATTGTTGTTGTTTGGTACTGAGGACTGAACTCACGGCCTCATGCTTGCCAGGCAGACACTAATGCCACTAAGCTAAATCCATGACCACAGAATCAGTTTTTCAAATTATATAACAAAAGAAAACAAAAATTTGTTGTAATTATAAATGGGAATACATTGCATTTATTAATGTGTTACCAGAATCAGGATTTTTTACAATCCATAAACTTGTTTTATGTTTTTAAATTTCCATTTGTTTATATGTTATGAAATTTCTCTGAGCAATGTTTTTAATGGAGCTCATAGTTGTTTAATATATTTTTGAATATTTATCCAGTTTTTGGCTCTTCAATAATTGGAGTTTTTGAATATTTAATTTCTAACTACTTGCAATTGTAACTATATGGTATTAAAATGCATTCAGTTTTTTTAAAAATTAGCTTACATCCTGAGATTCACTCAGTTCAAATAGTTGCTAGGAAGAATTCTTAGAAGCTTCTGAATACATAATCATACCATGAACAAATACAGAAATGTATTGTTTTCTTTCCAATCTCTTTATTTTCTTTTTCAAGATTTATTTCTATGACTAGGCTCACCAGTGCAGTGCATAATAAAGGAGGAAAGAATGGACACCCTTGCCTTATTTTCATTCCTGGAAAGAAAGTAATATTTCATAATTGATTATGAAGTTTACACTAGGTTATTCATAGATGACCTTCGGCAGGTATAAAGACCTTACTCTAGTTATACTTTAAAAAGTTTTATTATGAATGGATTTATCAAATGTTTGATGATAGCTAGTGAAATGATCATTGATTATTTCTCCTTGATTTTTTAAAAATAGTCCATTAAGCCAGAGTTATAGCTCAGTAGCACAGCACCTGCCTGGCAAACACAAGATCCTGAGTTTAATTCCCAGTACAAAAAGAGGGGGGCATGTAAATGTATTTTAAGGATTCTTGCATTTACATTATTTTTAAATAGTTGCTCTTTGCAAAAAATAATTCAGGGGGTGGTTTCTGCTATAATTATACTACTTCTAGGTATTAGTTCAGGTATATTATCAGGATTATGTTAGCTTCATAAAATGAGTTAGAGAGTATTCTAATTTTCCATCCTCTAATTTTCTGATAGAGTGCTGGAAATCTTTACTTCCTTAAATGTTTAATAGGAACCTGCAATATGTAAACTTGATATAGATTTTTCTGGAAAGGTTTCTGATAATATGTTTAATCTCTTTAATACCTATAGTTTCCTCATCTATGAAATGAGAATAATTAATGATACCTCTTTTGTAAAATTGTAATAAATGTTAATTCCCTCAATATTTTTAAGTTTCTTGAAGTAGTATCTAGCAAAAAGGAAAGAAGCCAAGAGATATCTGACAGTTTACTATTAACATGTTTTCCTTTCCATGTTCTGTCCATGTAAGTAATATTGTTAAGAAAGTGAAGGTAATGCAGATTGATATACTTTTTATGGTATTGTATTTTTTCCTGTCATTAGGTACTTATAATTGTGTTACATGTAGTTTACCAAAAAGATAACCCCATTATAAAATCTCTAGGGAGCGAGTTGTGATATAAAAAGACCAATGTGTCCCAAACAGAGGGAATATTACATGACAGGCATTTTTAAAGAATATCTATCCTGTTTGGCACTGGGAACATCGTAGGACTGGCAGCTGAGAGTTGGGGCTGCTCAGGAGAGCTAGGCCTGCCCTTCGCCTGCAGGCAACATTGTGGGGAACAGTGGCAGAGGGCCTAAGGAGCCTGGGTCCGCCACTACTGGGCCGGCCCCTCCTCCAGGAACATCTAGGAAGTCTGCCACAGGCCTGAGCTGCCTGGGACCACATCTACTGAACCCGCCCTTCCACTGGGAACATTGGACTGCAGTGGACTACCATGCTGGCTTGAAGAGAGGCTCAGGAACCCCTCACCCAAACAGAAGACCTCATCAGGCTTCAGTCAGTGTGGTGAATTTGCCCATAAAATAGAGGTCTGCAGTGGGTAAATAGGGACAGAAGTGAAACTCACTCCAAGACCTTGGCTAATGTGGCAAGAGAGTGGGTCACCCCCTCCTCCCACACAGAGAACATCAGACAGTTTGAGGAGTGTGCCAATACTGCCCTGCCCAAATTTAGAGGAAATTAAAAGAACTTATGAGACCCCCAGTGACACAGTATGGCCTCAGCTGACAAAAACACTATAGCCAGCAAGACCTGGTGACCTGCAACAACCTGAAGATATAACAACAGCAGAAACTAAGAGCTGCCCTACATCAATACTTCTGGGCTAGTTAGCCCAGAAAGAATATAAGACTCACCCAAGAGGCACAGTTGGAGGAATTCAGGAGACTAGGTCTCCTCCTCATGGTGGTACCCAGCAATTTGACAAACATCAACCACACAGTAGGATCCTGAAACACATATTACAGAAACTTGTGACAGTTGGAATAGAAAGACCAGAAATTTACCCAAAAGGTGAAAATGACTAAACAAAAAGGCAAAATATAATCCCGAACATTTAGTCCATCAGGGGCAATAGCAGCCAATAATCAAATAGAGGACTCTAAAATTCATACACCAGAAATCTCTGAGAAGATAGAAAATAAAGTAAAGAAACAAATCCATGAAGCTATAGAGGAACTCAAATTAGAAATAATGTCTTATGTAAAGACAAAAGTAACAACCTTAGTAAATGAACTGCTCAACATAGCTAGAGAAGAAATAGATAAGAAACTACAGGAGCATGGGATATTGATTGCAACTTTGAATGAACAATGGAGAAAACAATCAGAATCTACAAAAAAAAGTTGAAAGAAATATGCAAGAAGCAAAAAATTGTCTTGAAAGCCTGCAGAGCTGTTTAAATGAAGCTGAGGATAGAATCTCGGACCTTGAGGACAGGATCACAGATAGTGATCTTGAAAGGGTAGAACTTAAAAAAACAACAAAGCAGCATGAAATGACAATCCAACAGCTACAAGATGATGACAGGAGAAACATGTTAGAGTAACAGGCATTAGTGAGGAGGTAGGTGAAAATGAAAAGGATATAGCTAAGCTGTTCACAGAAATAATGGCAGAAAATTTCCCACACATGAGGGAAAAATCGAATATACAAATAAGTGAGGCATATAGAATGCCACACAGTCATAACCAACATAAACCTACACCCAGACATATAATAATTAAGATCTCAGACATACAGCATAAAAACAGAATACTAAAAGCCGTTAGAGAAAAGACACAACTCACCTACCAAGGAAAGCCTATTAGAAGCACAGCAGACTTCTCAGCACAAACCTTCAGGTTAAGAGGAGCTTGGAGTGAAGTATTTTAACCCCTAAAAGAAAACAACTTTCAACCCAGACCGACGTACCCAGCAAAAATGTCTTTCAAATTTAATGGAGAAACAAGATACTTCCATGACAAAGAACAACTAAAGAAATCCATATCCACCAAACCAAAGAGTGCTGAAGAACATCCTAGGTAGAGATATAAATGACCACAATCTCCAGAACAACAACAGAAAGAAATCACCAGGCTGGACAAGAAAATAAGCAAGAGAGACAAGCAGGAAACTAACAACAGTAACACAACATGGCAAAGTCAAGCCAATACATATAAGTGATATCCATAAATGTAAATGGGCTCAATTCACATATCAAAAGAAACAGGTTGACAGAATGGATCAAAAAAGAGGACCCCACAATATGCTGTATACAAGAAACACATCTGATTCAAAAAGAAACTCATAGATTAAAAGTCAAAGGATGGAAAACAGTATTCCATGCAATAGGAATCCTGAAAAAAGGAGGGGTAACTATTCCATTTGCAGACAATGTGAACTTCAAGCCTAAAATGATTAAAAGAGACAAAAAAGGTCACTACATACTCATAAGTGGAAAAATTCAAGACGAACAACTAACAATTATAAATATATATGCACCAAATACAGGAGCACCCAACTATATAAGACAGATATTAACACATGAAAAACCAAATACACAGAACACAATTATTACAGGTGACCTTAACAGCCCACTGTCACAAAGAGATAGATCAAATAGACAAAAAATCAGCAAAGAAATAATAGAACTGAATCATACCTGTGAGCAATTGGATTTAGTAGATGTTTACAGAATGTTCCACCCAACCACATCAGAACACACGTTCTTCTCAGCTGCCCATGGGACATTCTCCAAAATAGACCATATATTATCCCATAAAACATTCTTAAGTAAATGCAAAGGTATTGAAATTATCCCATGCATACTATCTGACCATAACACACTGAAACTAGAAATTAATGGCAAAAGAAATTGCAAAACTGGCATAAATACATGGAAATTAAATAACAACCTTTTGAACAACCAGTGGGCTACAGAGGAAATTACAGAAGAAATAAAGTAATACCTACAACTCAATGAAAATGCAGATACAACATACTGTAATCTGTGGGATGCAATGAAAGTGGTCTTAAGAGGGAAATGTATTGCAATAAATTGTCATATCAAGAAAACAGAATGAACACAAATAAACAATCTAATGCTTCATCTCAAGCTTCTAGAAAAAGAAGAGCAAGTTAAATCTAAAGCTCATAGAAGAGAGGAAATTGTAAAGATTAGAGCAGAAATCAATGCAATTGAAACTAAAAAATATACAAAGAATTAATGAATCAAAAAGCTGGTTTTTTGAGAGAATAAACAAAATTGACAAACCTCTAGCTAACCTTATAAAGAAAAAGAAAGAAAGAAAAACACAAATTCATGCAATAAGGACTGAAAAAGGGGAAATTACTACAGATCCCATGGTAATTCAAAAGATCATGAATACCTACTTTGAAAATCTCTACTCACATAGAGAGGAAAACACAGAGGAAATGGACAGATTTCTAGAAACATATGAATTACCAAAGCTCAACCAAGAAGATATAGCAATTTTGAATAACCCAATATCAGCTATTGAAATTGAAAACATGATAAAAAAAAAACTTACCAACAAAGAAAAGCCAAGGTCCTGATGGATTCACAGCTGAATTCTATAAGAAATTTAGAGAAGACTTGATGCCGTTACTCCTTAAAGTCTTCAATGAAATTGAAAAGAAAGCAATCCTCCCTAATTCATTCCTGGAGGCAAGTATTACTCTTACATCAAAACCAGAGAAAGACACAACCAAAAAGGAGAACTATAGGCCAGTCTCACTAATGAACATAGACACAAAGATTCTCAATAAAATACTAGCAAATAGAGTGCAGCAAATCATCAAGAAGATTATACATCATGACCAACTGGGGTTCATTCCAGGAATGCAGTGATGGTTTAACATCCACAAATCAATAAATGTAATACACCACATTAACAGAGCCAAAAGCAAAAACCACATGGTCATCTCAATAGATGCAGAAAAAGCTTTTGATAAGGTCCCAAACATGTGCATGATAAAAACCCTTCAGAAACTTGGAATACATGATGTCTACCTCAACTTTATAAAGGCCACCTATGACAAACCAAAAGCCAATATTATACTAAATGGACAAAAACTGAAAGCTTTCACTTTAAAATCAGGAACAAGACAAGGATGTGCACTATCACCACTCCTATTCAATACAGTTCTGGAAACACTAGCGAGGGCAATCAGACAAGAAAGAGAAATGAAATAAAGACAGGAAAGGAAGAAGTTAAATTATCACTATTTACAGATAACATGATACTCTATATAGAAGACCCAAAAAACTCCATTAAAAGAATACTAGAGGTAATAAAAAAATTCAGCAGTGTAGCTGGCTACAAAGTCAATGCTCAAAAATCAATAGCATTCCTGTACACAAAAAAGAAATTCACCAAAAGAGAAATTATAGAAATATTGCCCTTCACAATGACATCTAAAAAAAATGAAATACTTAGGAATCAACCTAACTAAAAATATAAAAGACCTATATACTGAAAATTATACTATATTAAAAGAGGAGATTGAAGAGGATATTAGAAAATGGAAAGATGTTCCATACTGCTGGCTAGGAAGAACCAACGTCGTGAAAATGGCTGTACTCCCCAAACTATTATACAGATTTAACACAATCCCAATTAAAATACCATTGACATACCTCACAGATCTAGAGAAAACACTCTTAAAATTCATTTGGAACCAGAAGAAGCCTAGAATAGCAAAGGCAATTCTGGTAAATAAAGGCAAGGCAGGAGGCATCTCAATTCCTGACTTGAAACTGTACTACAAAGCCACAGTGATAAAATCAGCATGGTACTGGCAAAGAAATAGACCTGAGGATCTATGGAACAGATTAGAAGATGCAACTATAGGTACAAAGACACTCAGCTACCTGATATTAGACAAAGGGGCTAAACATGTTCACTGGAGGAAAGATAGCCTCTTTAATAAATGGTGTTAGAAAAATTGGCTCTCCACATGCAGAAGACTGAAACTAGAACCATGCCTATCACCATGCACAAAATTAAAGTCTAAATGGATCAAAGACCTAAACATTAAAACAGAAACACTAAATCTACTAGAAGATAAGGTAGGTAGAAATCTTGGAGACATAGGTGTAGGCAGAGAATTCATGAACAAAACGCAAACTGCATGGGAAGCACTTCAGAGAATCAACAACTGGGATCTCATATTACTGAAAAGTTTCTGCACTTCAAAAGAAATCACCATCAGAGTGCAAAGAAAACCCACAGAATGGGAAAGAATTTTAACCAGCAACCCCTCAGACAAAGGACTTATATCAAGAACATATAAAAAATTGAAAACATCAACCCGCCCAAATTCAAAGACCCTCTCCAAAAATGGGCGGCTGAGATGAACACACAGTTCTCAGATGAAGATACACAAAAGGCGAACAAATACATGAAGAAATATTCACCATCATTGGTCATTCAAGAAATGCAAATTAAAACAACGTTGAGATATCATCTCACACCGGAAAGAATAGCTTCTATCAAGAAATCAACTGATAACAAATGTTGGCGAGGCTGCGGGGGGAAAAAGGCACACTGCTCCACTGTTGGTGGAGGTGCAGACTGGTGCAACCACTATGGAAATCAATATGGAGAATTCTCAGAAGACTAGGAGTGAAAGCTCCATTCAAACCAGCTATTCTCCTCCTGGGTATTTTCCCAGAAGAACTGAAAAGTTCATGTCACAGTGATATATGTACACCTATGTTTATAGCAGCCCAATTTGTAATAGCTAAATCCTAGAAACAACCAAGATGCCCATCAACTGCAGAGTGGATGAAAAAGATGTGGTATTTTTATTACTTTTACACAATGGAATATTACTCAGCTATAAAAAGGATGATCTTGAGGCCTTCATAGGGAAATGGAGACAACTTGAGACTATCCTCATTAGTGAAATAAATAAGAATCATATTTATAAATATCACATTGTTTCTCTAGTGTAAAAGTAATAAGAACTGTAGGAGTAATAAAACCCAAAATGTGTAATTGCTACTGTAAAAAAGAGAGGAAAAGAAAGTGCTCTAAAGGATATATCTGCATATATGGTTAAGTGTGTAAGATAGATGACCATATTACTGTTTTTTTTAGGTTGTTGAGCAGAACTGTTAACAGTCTCACTGTTTGAATGTCTACTTTGTATGCTTTAATTTTGTGGCTTGAACACCTATTTCCAATGTTGAGATTATGTAACGTATCAAGTGGCAATTTCTTAGTGGTTTTGTTGTTGTTGTTGCTTTGGGTTTTTTGTTTGTTTGTTTGTTTTTGGTTCTTTTTTTTCCCCCTTTGGAATTCTGTATTGTTGCTACCATTTTCTGTTTTGCCTGGTTGAGTTTTTTTTCTCTTTACATAAAATTTTTTAAAAAAGAAAAAAAAAGAATATCCATCACATGATGATGATGGAAAGCAGACAAAGCCTTAGTTGCCTTAAAGTTTTCAAGTTGTTACTGAGCTCTCACGGAAAATGTATCCTCACTGTGTCAAAGTGCTCCTTGAGATCACTCCCACTTTCAACACCATAGCATGCTGCATTTACTGTTGTGTTACTGTTTTGGACAAAGATATCATTCACAAGAAAATCAGCAATAATAAACAATCTTCTTTTGGGGAAAAGACTTCCCATTGGGTAATTTTAAAATTTCTCTCACTATTAGAGAAAAAATTATGACACTACATCAGAATAGCAAATATCTTGTTTGATCTTTCCAGAGCAGTCTTTGACACATAATATTAAAAGCTGAATTTCTAAGAAGAAAATGGAGAGATCCACAGGCATTCAAAAGAAAAATATATTTATAGAGAGATTACCACATTTGTGCATTTGAATTCTCATAAAATAGAGCCCAGGGGTCTGATTATGGATTTGATTGTGTGCAAGTGAATTTTTAGCTCTCCTAAGATAAAATTTTCTCATATAATTTCAATTGAAGAACATAGACTTTATTCTAATATGAAAACTCAATGAAGTAAGCTGCATTGAACTGAAAGATTTATCTTTGATATCACATAATTCAATTTTCAAAAATCTAAACCTCTGAAGTAAATTTATTATCCTCATGGAATCTAATGATGTTATTATTAATGTTGGTTAATACTTTAAAGTATTTTTAAAATCTAGGTCATATTATACCTTTTGTAGATTTTTAAAAAATTGCTATGAGTGGGGATGATTTGAAAATTTAAGATTATGATTAAAAATTGACTCAAAAAATATTACCGAATTATGAATAATGGATACTCTGTAAAGATCAGAGAGAGACAGAGACAGAGAGAGAGACAGATTTGCACATAACTGGTCTCAAGAAACAAATGATAAACCACAAAATTTTTTATGATAAAAAATAATCTTAAGTAGTCCATGAGTCACTCAAAACTGGAATTTCAGTATAGAATAAGGAAGAAAGCTTGGATTATTTGGCATCATACTCTGAAAGTTAAGATTAATTTATTAATACATACATAATGTAATTAATACATACATAACATGTAATTACTATTTATCATGTTTCAGATAGGCTAACTTTTTTCATGGTCTATCTTACCTAAGTGTTCAGCAACACACTAGAGAAGGAGTAAAATTAAATTTGTTCTCTGAAAATTATGTTTAATATGCCCAAGATCACACTGGGAGAATATTCACCCCAAGCAATCTCACTATCAATTCATTACTCCTAACTACTAGGCTGTACTCTTTGTTGTGTACAATTCTCAGTGCTCTTCAAAGGGGCCCACTTCCTGGGGACTGGGTGACGTTTCCATCTGGCACGAATGAATGAGAGTTACGTCTCCCAGCCTGGCACCACACTTCTTAGAGCCACCCCACAGGGTTTTATACGACAGCAGAAATATAAAAACCGTGTCCTGAATTGTATTCTCCATTCTTTGATGCTGTATCCTACAACTGATACTATGTGCTGGGAGATAGATAGTGGCATAGGATGTGAAAGCAAAGATTCTCTTCTCCTTACTTATAATGGAATCACATTTCTAGAAGCTTTTTGTGTTGGAAGAAAAACTTTCAGAATTTCAAACCATGATCTCTGCCAAAGGTACCCACCCTAGATTTGATTAGCTCAGGGTAAAATTAAATTGTGATGAAGAATTTTAGCTAGCAGAATGCTACAGGAAGCTGATAAGCACAGAAAAACTTCCTATATCATGCTGATTACAAATAGAAATGTTCCTTTTCAACCTCCTCTTCAGGTGCGGGCATAAATTTGCTTTTGTTAAATATCTAGGCCCACACACAGATGTTTATATTGCTCATCATATAAAAAATAAC
>PVJX010049912.1:0-10885 GCA_004027295.1 Dolichotis patagonum | reverse complement strand
GAGATCTGGCCATGGCCATGGTGGAACTAAAGAGCCTGCACAAAGAAGCAAATCACCTTCCCTCCTGGTAAGCCCCTTCCTCCTGCATGAGTCAGGAGGAGAACCAGAGAATGGCCCCAGAGATGCAGCCATCGCCATGGTGGAACCCAGGAGCCTGCACAAAGAAGTAATTCCCCCACCCTCTTGGAAAGCACCTTCCACCAGTGTGAGCCAAGATGAGAACCAAAAATGGCCCCAGATATCTGGCCATGGCCATTGTGGAACCCAAGAACCTGCACAAAACAGCAATTGGTCCACCCTCTTGGTGAGCACATTACTGAGGCATGAGCCAGGAGGAGACCCAGTAATGTCTCTTTAGCCTAGTGGGTTAGCAACTGGAAACAGCTTCTGAGAATCTCTTGGCAGGATGACAGGATGCAACATAGCAAGTATGGGGGATCTCCTCTATCTTCTCTTTGAAAGCAAGTGTTGTTTTCTGTTTTGTTTCATTATGATTAATTGCTTTACTCTGTTCAGTATTCTCCTTTGAATGATTTTATAATGTTCTGTCTTTGGTTTGAATTTGCTATACTTAATTGACTAGACAATCATTATTGAGATAATGAGATATACTATGGTTCCTATTACTGTTTCCTGGTAACCTGCTGTGAAATTCTGTGCCAAAATCACTGCACTGTCTCAATTGGTTTTGTTCTGTCTTGTTCTGTTGTATTTCTACTACCTTCAAAATAAAAAAAATACTTAAAAAAAAGATTTAGAAGATTGACTTACAGTTGCTGCACACGGAAACATACACAGGAGAGTCAAAAGACTGTTGGCGCACTGGATACTCAACGAACCCAGTTGAAATCTTGGAGCTGTGTTGAGTATGGTGTGAGTTCTTCTCAAACAGATGTGACCCTTCCTTCTTGGCTTCCCTTTATACCACTTAGGTGAGCATCCACCCTAGGGTGGTCCTTCCCACCCTATTCAAATCTACTTGAGCTACTCATGTTTTACTCACATTAAGAGATTCAGTTAATCCTTACATCACCTGCCTTTTCTCTCCTTAAAGAAAAGGATATTTTGCTGCTTCTGAATTTCCTTTTTATTTTTCATTTATTTATTTAGTTAAAATTTTTGAAAGAGGGACTTGTGTCTAGTCCAAGCTCGTCTTACACTTTCCATGATCCTACTGCCTGAGACTATTGTATTCTGGGTTATTAAATAAGGCCATTATGCCTGATTCCTCTGTGAATTTCTAAAAGAGGCAGGGTAGGTTTTTGAAATTTGACTATTCAAGAATGAAAAGATGCCAGGGATGTTGGTTCGTTCCTCTAATCCCAGCACTCCAGAGCTTGAGGTAGGAGTTGCTGGTCATATGACTCCTGTACCAGTTAATCCAAATCATCAACTGAATGAGATTAATAGTCTCCTGAAGAGAGGACTGTACTACTCAGTAGATTCATCAGTGGATGTTCATAGTTCAGGGTGCTGTTAAGAATTGGGGTTCCCTTGGGGCTGGGGATTTAGCTCAGCGGCATAAGTGCCCGCCTTGCAAGCAGGCAGTCGTGAGTTCGATCCCAGGTACCGATAAAAAAAAAAGATTTAAAAAGAATTGGGGTTCCATGGAGTTGTTTTGCTGTGGTTGTGCCTGTGGGGGTGGATTATGTCTTACTGCTGTTCTTCTGTGCTCCATTTCCTTGTTGCCATGAAAAGAACAAATTTGCTCTACCATTCTCGTCTTCTATGACATTTCTTCCCTGTATCCACCCAAACTCTGAGGATAAAAGCAAATTCCACCTCTCCTCCTTTAGCTTATGCGTGTCAAGTATTTGTGTCTCAACAGTGGAAATGCTGTCCAGTGGCCCAGCAGTTTGCACAGCTGCCTGAACTCATTACAGATTGCCATGGTTTGGTGTGGTTTGAACTCTTTTTTTTTTTTTTTGTAGCAGGGATTGAATTCACAACTGCGTACTTGCAAAGCAGGAGCTTATGCCACTGAACTAAATCCCCAGCTGATTTGAACTCTTAAGGTTCATTTTCTGGGAACTGATTTCATAGAGTAACAGTGATAAAGTAATGAAACCTTAAGAGTTAGAAACTACTGGAAGTCGATTAGGATGTTAGAGCACCACCCTCAGGGATAAAGTCTGGCTCACTGCGGGGATAAGCTGAAGGTGAAAATGGATCACATGTGGGGCCAGAGCAAGGATAGTCTGAAGAAAAGTGGCTTCCTAAGTCAAGTCACAGAGAGAGCTGCACTAATCTCAAGATCAGTGGGTGTCCAAGACAAATCATGTCGATTAGCTTTTAGATAGAGAGGTTTCACATGATACTGAATCATGTGAAATACATGTGCTGGATCCCATGGAGCTCTCTTGTGACTTTCACTTGCTCCTTCTCTCTTTCCTCATGCTTTGTTGTACTTTCAATTAGGAAAGAGGATTCAGATGGACTCAGGTTTCTGTACTCTGACTCTTGTCCTTTTTCCCCATGCTCACATGCTCTGCACTCTAGGAGAATTGAAAGTTGCGACTCACAGGTGTGGGCAACATTTCATGAGGTTGGAGTAGTCACCACAACAATGAGTCATCACATCTGAGCCTAAACCAGGGCATGAATAATTCAGTAGCAATAACTATTTTTATACCACCCATCACGAGACCTTTACCAGAGACAAATAGATGCCTGAACCAGTCTCTTAAAGCTCAACAGAAATGAGCTAAGAAAATCACTTTATAAATTACACTGCTACAGAAAACTTTGCTATATCAGCACAAAACACACAAAAATATCAAGATTCTTTGAGGAAATGACTGATTCCAAATAAAGGCTAGAGAAAAGATAAATGTCCCTGAGATGTCTAATGTTTTAAAACAACACTAAAAATGAATAGGTGAGGAAACTTTCTTGTGCTGTAAGAGAAGGCCACAGACATTGTGTGGATCCATTTCATTTGCATACTTCCAAACAGAGAGTAATCCCACAATCACACTCTGTGTGCAGAAATGTTAGGCAATATGATCAGGCTGGGCAGCATGTGCTCAGCTAAAAGCTGGGAAACCAAAAGCAGAATAGATATTGGTATTAATACACAGTTTCTACACCTTGTACTATTCTATTTACTAATCAAGTATACATTACTGGGTGAACACCTACTCCAAACACTTGAAGAAAAAGATGAATTACATCCAGTTTTCAATGTACGTAATAAAAAGTGGATAAATTTCCATATGTGGGTTACATAAAAATTAAACTTTGAACTAAAAAAAAGCAATGATTAAAGATAATAATGGATTCTAGAAAGTTGTGAATAAGTTAGCAGTTTCCCATGTCTTGAAGTGATGGAACTAATGTGTCCCAGTAGAACAGAGGTGGTGGATGAGAAAGATGGACTCATAAAAACCCCAGTGACTAAGTATTTTTCCATTCAGTTGGAAAGCAGAACTGTACCTTGAGGATACATAACTGTTCTGAGTTTGGTAGAAAACTGGAGCACACATCTGATTATGTGAAAGCAGACAGAAGAGAAGCTTTGGACTAATGCAAGTTACATCTGTCCCTGAAGTGGTAGTCTGTCTGTTTGTCTTTTCTTTCTTTCTTTCTTTCTTTCTTTCTTTCTTTCTTTCTTTCTTTCTTTCTTTCTTTCTTTCTTTTTTCTTTCTTTCTTTCTTCTTTCTTTCTTTCTTTCTTTCTTTCTTTCTTTCTTTCTTTCTTTCTTTTCTCTTCCTTTCTTCTTCCTTCCTTCCTTCCTTCCTTTGTTCCTTCTTTCTTACATTCCATCCTTCCGTCCTTTCACTCTTTTAGTTTTTTGATTCAGGTTAATATGTAGTGCCATTTGTCTTTGAAATTGCAGTGATTTTCCTGCCTTAGCCTCCTGAGTGCTGGAATTATAGATGTTTGCCACCCCACCCTGCAACTCAGGATTCTTACTAGTTCCAAAAGTTGGCCCAAGGAGTGAACTGGGTGGGGAGGAGATCTAAGAGCTCTGAGCAAGCAGCACATAGTTGTTTCTTACTCTAGACTTAGGTTTGCAGATAGTCTACCAATATTCACTCTTTGTTCCCATCCCAAATCCATGCCTCCTGTTCCTGATGCTGTGTCAGTTTCTCCAGCAGAACCATCTCTTCTTAGCCAGCCCATCTATTTCTCATGGAGCCTTGAATGTGCTCCTTCACATTACCTCCCTGCAACTTGCATTCAGCCACATGTGGTTCTAAGGGAATCCCTAAAGGTTGCCTCTTTGGACTTTCTGTCCTTCAGTTCTCATTACCAACCCACAGGAAATAAATAAACACAGTGTGTGACAGTCTACTCAGCACAGCAGCATGCTAGTGATTCTACACTCACCCTCAGCCTCTCATCTTTTGTCAGATGGAAGGTGGATGATAGACCAGAGAACGCCCCATGTGGCCCACCATATGAATCAAGTTCCCCAATGGACATGGGGAATGATAATGTCAAAAAAATAGGCTTCCAGAAGTTCCTCACAGGACAGACAAAGGACATATAGCACAGTAAGATCTCTGCCAGAGATGTCATCACCAAATCCTCTTCATTTTCTGAATCATTCTTCACTCTTTGTAGATCAGGCCCTATAATTTCAAGCCAAGTGTACCTTGTGTATTTGAACAAAATCTACACTTAAATATTGTATTATAGATATACAAAAAAGAACAAAGGGAATAACAGAAATAGATCTTGTTTCCCATAGTGTTTCTTGATCATGGAAGTGTATATTTGTGACCTCCACAAACAACCTCTAAGTCTTTATTTTTGGTCCAGACTACTAAAATGGAAATATCTTACTGAAAAGGAATTGAAATTGAACCTAAAACACTCTAAGACTTTCATAAAATGAAGTGTTTATTTTGAGTCTGATTGTACCTCCAACACCTCATGCCATAGTGGAAGCAGACTTCTAGATTTTATGAATGGCTCATGGTCCAAAAGTGGGATTATGGGCATGAGTGCTACACCCATGTGGGTGTGGTCTACAAATAAAATAAGGAACAGAAAGAATTTTCTTTATGTGTTCCACTCCTTTCATTCTTGTTGTCTTGGCTGTATTCTGCTGCCATAAAATTTTGTTGCCCTTTGCCACGCATTACTCTATTTCAGAGTCAGTTGATTACACAGTGAAATGTCCACAAAATGTGATGTAAATAAACTTCTGCTTCCTGAACTTTAGATATTGGATGTTTTGTCTTATCACTGACAGAAAATAACCATGATTACATTTGGTATAAGAGGAGTTGGGTTGTTGCTGTGACTATACCTGACCATGCAGTTCAAAAGCCTTTGGAAATAGTAGAGCCAGAGCCATTAGACTGTTCCACGTGAGAGATGCCCCTCATAGCACAAAAGAACACACAGCTGATGGAAGATAGAAAACCTGCCTGAAAAAAAAACAAAACAAAAACAAAACAGAAAAAAACAGGCTCTAGTAGTTTCTTGTGGGAAAAGGTTGTTGGTTGTTGGACTCGACAGGATGTGTTTTATTGTTATGGCATTTTCAAGAAATTAACACATGGGACACTCAGTTCCACAAACAAGTGTGGTTTAATTCAAAGTGCAATGGGCAGTCCTTGTGCCATTAAGACTGCTGATGATGCTGATTCCTTTGTTCACTTCTGTTATAAATCACTGTTGAAGTCCACAAGTTCAGCAGGTTCCCATGGATCCCACCTTTTCTGCACTAACATTCCCTTGGAAACTTAGAAGACCTTCTTACACATCTATTTGATCACAGTGCAGAATGTGAGCACCAGACCATTTGGTGCCTTGAGAGCTAGCCATTATTTCCCTTTTCCATAGCTTTTATGACCCATTAATGGAGAGGAGGAGCATTTGGGGATTTGGCCTAATTTCATTTACTGTTTGAGTTCTAACTGCTAACTAGGTATCTAACCTATAATTCATAGGCCACAAAATAACACAAATTTTGAAGACTAGTGTTTCTTGGATTTCAAATGGAAAAGGCAGAAAAAAGAAAACAATAGTAGGGGTTATGAATGCCTTCACATTCTCCACTCAGTGACACATTTTCCTTTCTAGAATATACATAGTCCTTCATAAGTTGGTGGGTCCTAGTTGGGCCTAGTTGGGTAATAGAGTCACCCAATATCATCATGTGTACCTGATTTACACTATTTTGAATTCTCTCTGTTATCTAGTTAATGAGGCATGACCTAAAACTGAGACCAACAATGATATTAGGTATTGGCCCTGTGATTCCTGCTAGGATTGAGTCTAGCCATGTATTCCAATGGAACAGTTTATCATATCATCCATAAGTGTCACAACACAAGTTTTCCCTTTCCTTTGCTTCTCATTCTGATTCATCCAAGGTTTCTATTTTTATCCATGAATTATTTGAATAGAAGCAACAGTTTCTCCTATTAAAGTACAAAGTCCTCCCTGTTTTATTAAAATTAGCCTAAGTCCTCTTCTGTTGTGTAAATCTCCATCTGCCAGGGAGTTCACCTGGTTATGAAGCAGTTTAACAACAGACTGCCTCCCTGTGAAGCACTGTTGTATGCGGTGGCTTATTCAGTGAAGCCTCCAGAGTGCTGTTTCAGAATGGGCTTGTGCTCCTGCACTCTTTGCGAGTTTCCCAGCTATGCTTTTCCTTACAGTTATTGAAAATACAGCTGTCTGCCTTTGTCATGTCTGGTGGTTGATCAAAAGGCATCAATTCTGGTTCCTTCACATGCAGTTGCCACTCTATGAATGAACATTGTCAGGAGGCAAGGTGCTATTGGAGTGAAGTTTTGTCTATGGTATGGGCATTTAAACAATCCATTAGTACAGAGAAGCTAGAAATCCTGAGGTTCCTGGTAGCTGGATTCCTGAGACCTAGTCTGGTTTCCTGCAACCTGATTGTTACCTTGCACCACACAAAATCCTTTCCATAAACAGTCTCTGTCATGACTAAAGGTAGGGGTTTAAAGTCTTCTAGGAAACAGAGTATCTGAGAGGTTATAACTATGGTTGAGGAAGCTATAGCTTCTTAAAAGGCTGGACTTTGTCCTATAAACATCCAACAGCTCCTTACTCTGGTGGGGTGTGACATTTTTAGAAGTTTATTAGTCCAATTAAGTAAATCCAAATTTTGCATTTGTTTTGTGTAAATCAACCTGAATATCTCCCAGGAATGATGTATTACTTTTGGGGGGGGGCTTAGTTAATATCTTTGGCATCAGGCTTTCACAATCATGCAACATGCAGGAGAGTGCCAAAAAAAAGACAGCAGGTTTTGGGGGAAATATCTCAGTCTTTAGTGTATATGTAAGAATTCCTTGTTCTGTTGACTCTCCTATGCTTTTTGTATACATATGCAAACCCCAAATGAGCTCCTTTTCTCAAATTGGATTATTGATATGCTTTGAGTATGATTCAAATCTGCAAACAGAACTTGTCTGAGTATCCAGTTCTGCAACATTCTTACCTTTCTCTATATACATGAAAGAAGCTGTTATTCTGAGCCCACCACTGGGTCAAAAGATTTTTAGGTATCTTTTTTCTAATTGCTAGGTGTGATCGATCATAATGCCATATACAGATTCCTATGGTTCTACAACCCCAATTTGGACAGTATGCATTTCTTTCATTATTACAATTATCCTTCATTTTAGGATTCATATATAATCCATAAATCACCAGGTTTATATTACTTAAGTTATGCCTAAGTGTCTTTTTTGTACCTCACATGCAGGGAAGCCTTCTATAGACCCTTGCCTCTGCCATCAGTTGGGGTTCCAAAAAATAGCCTAAGGGGATAATAAACAACACATTGTTGACCACAAAAAAGAAGTCCTGCTTTTGTTTATTCAGCCTTGTTAAGTCCAATATAGTTCATTTGCGGTGATGCAATGCTGTATTCCCAGAGATGCCACCCAAGTTCATCAGGAGCAACTGTTTTTACCTGTGAAATGCTGTCATGAAACTTCACCTGTGGATGAGATGCAGGAAAGGTGAGGCCTGGGTTTTGATTCATAAGTGTAATCCCAGAAGTGTTAATCAGGATATCACTAAGAAAATCATTCTGAACCAATGAATGTTTAGTTCAATAAAAACAACTAGATATACAGGACTAAAAACAATTTCCTTGGGATTTCCCCATTTCTCTGGGGACACAGTCCAGAGGGCAACACCAAATATCATGACCACCAGGAGGAGAAGAGTCAAGAACCCAATGGGACAGCAGTACATTGAAGATATCAATTTAATAGTGTACAGTGTCTGCTAAATCTTCATCTGTGTGTTGACTAAGGAGCTTCTGAGGTGACTAGAGCAAGACTTTGGGTACATTGTCTCAACAAAATGATCTCTAGGGGAGCTGTTTCATTGTGTGTTATAGTAATGGTTTGCAAGGAAAACCATTAGAAATAGGACACAGGATTATAATATTATTTTATGATGGTCACCCACAGTTTAACACAAGAAGGTGCAGGAAATCTACCCACAGCATTAAAGACTCAGACTATTCAGCCAAGAACCTGGATCCCACAGCAATGTCATGCATCAGTTCAGATGAAAACCTAGAGCCCATTACAATGCCTCCCACAAGTCTGTGTGCCTGCTACATCTCGAGTCTAGAGCCCACACAAAGGACTCACATTACTCTGTTTTATGGATCCTTGGTGGGAAGGCACAAAGGTCAGACTGGAAGCTGGAAAGACTATGCCAACAGGGTGAAGGTGCTGTACTGGTAGGCTTAGCATTCTATGCTGGAGACAAGATGTCATGCCCAAAGTAAAGACTAGCACTTTGCTGAAAAGTGCCACAGATATCCTCAGTGGCATGGAGGTCCCAAGATCCCCCAATGATAAGAACAGTCAAGTACATCCCAGAATGGCAGCATGACAAGTTTGTTACGGAGATTAAATGGCACACATCTTTGCTTCCAGAGCCAGGAAGTGATTCTCAATGTATGCACCAGAACTCCCACAAAATGAACCACAGCCACTCTTAGCCACAAGGTCTCAAGTTCCTCTGATGGCAATGGTTGATCTCACATTGGGGAAGCTAGTCATGATGAACTCCTCCAGGAGAACCAATGGCTCAAACAACAAAACATAGGAGATCCCACAATTTCTCACTAGTCTTTTTCACATCTCTATGCTGGAATCTTTCCTTAGGTGGAACATCTATGTTCAGCACCATGCTGATTTAATTCAGCTGGCATTAAGTTGACCATCACTTTTTAATCCACAATATTATGATAGAATTTTTAGTGGTACCCTTCTGTTGTACCCTTCCCCATCACTTTTTAATCCACAATATTATGATAGGATTTTTAGTGGTACCCTTCTGTGGTACCCTTCCCCTTCTTCATGTCCCGTAGTCTCTGAAAAAATTACAGTAAACAGAGTTTGAGTGGGGGCTATATCTCAGAGCAACAATAGTGAGTCAGTAATCTACTGTACTCCAAGTGTCAACTTTTTAACCCCAGACTGATAAATCACTGCATACAACTGGCAAAACCTTGTTTTATTTGTAGTGACGATTGAACTCAAGACCTTGTGCTTGCCAGGCAAGCACTTAGAGCACTAAGCGAAATCCTGGGCTCCAGCCTGCAATTTTAAAGAAGTGGGTGTAGCTAATATGACCTCATTATGGCCCTCAAACCATAGTTGATGGACTCCTCTTTCCAGGATTTCAATAAGGCTTTGTCACCACGTTTAAACACATGGACAGGAGAATGTAAAAGAAGCAGTTGTCACAGCAGCACAGTTTGCTGAAGGTTCTTTGAAATTTTAAGCAAGGCTTTTATTTGCTGTCACAACTCCAAAGTTCTAATCTCCTGTAGTCCTTCAAGCACTGGCATTAGTGCAAAAGGTTTCCAAAACATAATGTTAAAGGCAGTGAGCCCATGCCTGTATGGGATGTACTGTGATTATATCAGTGCAATAGAAATCATTATGCCCAATTAATTCCTGTATCTTGGCAGTATGCCAAGCTGTTCTTTAGAGTCCAGTCTTGTATCTCCACCTGAACTGAACCCTGAGGTTGATAGCCTATATAGAGCTTTCAGATAAGCCCTAAAGTCTTTGAAAGTCCTTGGGTTACTTGACCCACAAAACAGTGTTCCTTTCTTGAACTCACTATGGGGAGTCCATACTATATAATCAAGTCCACCATGGCTCTAGATATTTCTTTAGAGATCTCTAGTAGGAATTGCCTCCACTCAATCTTAGTAGATACAGACCAAGACTAGCAGATATCTTTTATTTCCACTCATGGGTTTTAGCTCAGTAAAGTCAACTTCCTTCTTCAAATGGCAAAGACCCTTACCCTTGGTTACCTGGTTGCTGTTGAGCCTGCTCAATCATGTTGTTCCAGGCACAATCTGCACAATGAGCAGACACCAAGGCACAAAAAACCCAAAGTCATTCCACAAGGAAATAACAGCCACGCAAATTTGACTTGGTTGTCTTTCCCAAGTGGGTACAGACAGTAGGTCTTGTGTTACATAAAGGGCCAGAGACTCAGGGGAAAGGACATTTTGTCCTGGAAATATTTGCCATGCATTCTTTTCAGTGGCCTCTTTTGTTCTTGACACCTAAAATCCTTCTTTGTTTTACTTGTTTCTTTCTTTATTTTCAAATCCATTATATTCATAGGTAAAAAGAAAGAAAGAAGAATTAAACAAGCACAACAAAAATTTTAAAGTACAACAGTCAGGGATAAATATAGCACATACAGTGTGCATTGTCATCCCCAAACCATTCATGCAGAGAAGACATCTACATTCCATTGTTTGAAAAATACTAGTACAAATCTTTTCCTTCAGTGAATTCAGAGAAATCAGCAGTATAACTGCTATATATATATATATATATATATATATATATATATATACTGTTTTACATATATATAGTGTTTTGTGTATATATAT
>PVJX010049911.1:0-10886 GCA_004027295.1 Dolichotis patagonum | reverse complement strand
AAGAGTATTTCCTGAGCTTGCACCATGTTTGAACTTAGAGTGTTGAGCCATCCAGCAACTAGCCTGACATCCTGGTAAGTTACCGTATTCTGGCAAGCCATGGCCACCACTGAGAGGTAAAAAAAGAAGCAACAGCATTTCCTGAGATCTGCATCATGTTGGAACTTAGAGCACCAAGCCAACCGACAACTAGCATGCAACCCTTGTAGTGACCGTGTTCTGGCAACCAGCAGCCATCCCAGGGCAGCAAAATAAGAAGCAAGAGCGTTTCCTGAGATCTGGGCCATTTTGGATCTTAGGACGCCAAGCCAACCATCAACTAGCCCTCCGCCCAGTAAGTGACCGTGTTTTGACAAGTCACAGCCATCCCAGGGCGGGGAAATATGTAGCAGGAGCGTTTCCTGAAATCCAAGCCATGTTGGAACTTAGGGTGCTGAGCCAACCAGCAAGTAGCCTACCGCCCTGGTAAGTGAACGTGGTCTGGCAAGCCACGGCCAGCCCAGGGCACGGAAATAAGCAAGAGCGGTTCCTGAGATCTGTGCCATTTTGGAACTTAGGGTGCCAAACCAACCAACAACTAGTCTGCCACCCCGGTCAGTGACCATTGTCTAGCAAGCTGCGGCCACCCCAGGGCAGGGATATAATATGTAAGAGCATTTCCTGAGATTCTGGCAATGTTGGAACTTAGGGTTCTGAGCCAACCACCAACTAGCCTGCTGCCCAAGTAAGTGACCGAATTCTGGCAATCAGTGGCCACCCAAGGATGCATATATAAGAAGCAAGAACATTTCCTGAGATCTGTGCCATGTAGGAACTTAGGTTGCCGAGACAACCAGCACCTAGCCTGCCTGCCTGGGAAGTGAGCATTGTCTGGCAAGCCGTGGCGAACCCAGGGTGGGGAAATAAGAAACAAGAGCATTTCCTGAGATCTGCGCCATGTTGGAAAATAGGATGCCAAAACAAACAGCAAATAGCCTGTTGCCCAAGTAAGTGACTGTGGTCTGGCAAACCTCTCCCAAGCCAGGGCGGGGAAATAAGAAGCAAGAGCATTTCCTGAGATCTGTGCCATGTAGGAACTTAGGGCACTGAGCCAATCAGCAACTAGCCTGCTGCCCAAGTAAGGGACCATGGTCTGGCAAGCCACGCCCATTCGAGGCTGGAGAAAAAAGAAGCAACAGCATTTCCTGAGATTTGCGCCATGTTGAAATCAGGGGGCTGAGCCAACCGGCACATAGCCTGCTGCCCTGGTAAGTGACCATGGTCTGGCAAGCCGCGGAAACACCAGGGCAGGGAAAAAGAAGCAAGAGCATTTCCTCAGAGCCATGCAATGTTGGACACTAGGGCTCCGAGACAACCAGCAAGTATCCCTTGTCTGGCAATTTGCAGCCACCCCAGGGTGGGGAAATAAGAAGCAAAAGCGTTTCCTGAGATCCGCAACATGTTGGAACTTATGTCACTGAGCCAACCAGCAAGTAACATGCCCCCTAGGTACGTGATTGTTGTCTGGCAAGCCTCTGCCATCCCAGTGAGGGGAAATAATAAGCAAGAGCATTTCCTGAGATGAGCATCATTTTGGAACTTTGGGCGCCAAGCCAACCAGCCACTAGCGTGCTGCCCAGGTAACTGACTATCATCTGGTAAGCCATGGACATGCCAGGGTGGGGAAATAAAGGCAAGAGCATTTCCTGAGATCCATGCCATTTTGGATCTTTGGGCGCTGATCCAACCAGAAAGTAGCCTACCGCTCTGATAAGTGACTGTGTTATGGCAAGCAGCGGCCACCCCAGGGGGGGGAAGAAGAAGCAAGAGCATTGCCTGAGATCCGCACTATGTTGGAACTTATGGCACCGATTCAACCAGAAAGTAACCTGAAACCCCAGTAAGTGACAATGGTCTGGCAAGGCATGGCCACTCCAGGGCAGGGAAAGAGAAGCAAGGCATTTCCTGAGATCCGCACAATGTTGGAATTTTTGGCACCAAGCCAACCAGCAACTAGCCTGACACCCTGGTAAGTGACTGACTTCTAGCAAGTAGTGGCCACCCCAGGGCGGGAAAATAAGAAGCAAGTCTATTTTCTGAGTGCCACGCAATGTTTGAATTTAGGGCGCCATGCCAACCAGCAACTAGCCTGTCCCCCTGGTAAGTGACTGTGGTCTGGCAAGCCGTGGCCACTCCAGGGCATGGAAATAAGAAGCAAGAGCTTTCCTGAGATCCCCGCCGAGTGAAGCAGCAACTACCCTGCCGCCCTGGTAAGTGACCGTGGTCTGACGGGCCTGGGCCACCCCAGGGCAGGAAAACAAGAAGCAAGAACATTTCCTGAGATGTGAAACATGTATCAACTTAGGGCATTGAGCCAACCAGCAACTAGCCTGCCACCGTGGTATGTGACTGTGGTCTGGAAAGCCGTGGCCACCATATGGCAGAAAAATAAGAAGCAAGGGCGTTTCCTGAGTTCCGCACCATGTAGTAAATTAGGGCACCCAGCCAAACAGCAACTAGCCTGCCACCCCGTTAAGTGACCATAATCTGATAAGCCGAGTCCACCCCAGCTTGGAGAAATAATAAGCAAGAGGATTTCCTGAGATCCACACCATTTTGGAAATTAGGGTGCCGAGCCAATGAACAACAGGCCTGCTGCCCTGGTAAGTGACCATGGTCTGGCAAGCTGCAGTCTCCCCAGGGTGGTGAAATAAGAAGCAAGAGTATTTCCTGAGATCCCTGCCATGTTGGAACTTAGGGCCCAATCCAACCAGCAACTAGTCTGCCGCCCCAGTAAGTGACCATGGTCTGACAAGCCGCAGCCATCCCAGGTTGGGGAAATAAGAAGCAAGAGCATTTCCTGAGATCCATGTCATGTTGGAACTTAGGGGGCCAAGCCAACCTGCAACTAGCCTGCCGCCTTGGTAAGTGAACGTAGTCTGGCAAACCTGTCCCAAAGCAGGGCGAAGAAATAGGAAGCAAGAGCATTTCCTGAGATTTGCGCCATGTTGGAACTTAGGTTGGCAAGAGAACCAGCAACTAGCCTGCCGCCCTGGTAAGTGACCAAAGTCTGGCAAGCCGAAGCCACCCAAGGGCGGGGAAATAAGACATAAGAGAATTTCCTGAGATTTGTGCAATGTGGGAACTTAGGGTGTTGAGCCATCCAACAACTAGCCTGACGTCCTGGTAAGTTACCATGTTCTGGCAAGCCGCGGCCACCCCAGAGCAGCGAAAAAAGAAACAACACTATTTCCTGAGATCCACATCATGTTGGAACTTAGAAGGCCGAGCCAACCCGCAACTAGCCTGCAGCCCTTTAGTGATCGTGGTCTGGCAAGCAGCAGCCATCCCAGGGCAGTGAAAAAAGAAGCAAGAGCATTTCCTGAGATCTGGGCCATTTTGGAACTTAGGCCGCCAAGCCAACCAGCAACTAGCCCTCTGCCCGGTATGTGACTGTGTTCTGACAAGTCGCAGCCATCTCAGGGTGGGGAAATTAGCAGGAGGGTTTCATGAGATCCACGCCATGTTAGAACTTAGGGCGCCAAGCCAACCAGCAAGTAGTTAGCACCCTGTTAAGTGACCATGATCTGGCAAGTCGTGGCCAGCCCAGGGTGAGGAAATAAGAAGCAAGAGCATTTCGAGGGATACATGCCATGTTGGAATTTAGGGGTGAGACAACCAGCAACTAGCCTGCCGCCCTGGTAAATGACCATGGTCTGGCAAGCCGTGGGCAACCTAGGGCAGGAAAATAAGAAGCAAGAACGTTTCCTGAGTTCTGCACCATGTAGGAATTTAGGGCACCGAGCCAACCAGCAACTACCACACCGAGTCTACCGCACGGGTCATTGACCATTGTTTAGCAAGCCTCGGCCAGCCCAGGGTGGGGTAACAAGATATAAGAGCATTTCCTGAGATTCCAGCAATGTTGGAACTTAGGGCACCCAGCAAACCAGCAACTAGCTTGCTACACTGTTAAGTGAACATTGTCTGTCAAGCCGTGGCACCCCAGGGTGGGGAAATAAGATGCCAGAGAATTTCCTGAGATCTGCGCCATGTTCAATCATAGTGCACCAAGCCAAGCAGTAATTAGCCTCCCACCCTGGTAAATGAACGTGGTCTGGCAAGCCACGGCCAGCCCAGGGCACCGAAATAAGCAAGAGCGTTTCTTGAGATCCGTGCCATTTTGGAACTTAGGGCGCCAAACCAACCAGCAACTAGCCTGCCACCCAGTAAGTGACCATGTTCCAGCAATCTGTGGCCACCCCATTGCAGGGCAATAAGATGTAAGAGCATTTCCTGAGATTCCTGCAATGTTGGAAATTTGGTCCCAAGCCAACCTTCAACAAGCCTGCTGCCCAAGTAAGGGAATGACTTCTGGCATTCATAGGCCACCCCATGACATGAAAATAAGAAGCAAGAGCATTCCCTGTGATCCGAGTCATTTTGGAACTTAGGCCACCCAGCCAAAGAGCAACTAGCCATCCAACCCGTTAAGTGACCATGGTCTGGCAAGCTGCAGCCTCCCCAGGGCAGTGAAAGAAGGAGCAAGAGGGTTTCCTGAGATCTGTGCCATGTTGGAATTTAGGGACGAATCCAACCAGCAACTAGGCTGCCAACCCAGTAAGTGACCATGGTCCGGCAAGCCATGGCCACACCACGATGGGGAATAAGTAGCAAGAGCGTTTCCTGAGATCCCTGTCATGTTGGAACTTAGGGGGCCGAGCCAACCAGCAACTAGCCTGCCACCTTGGTAAGTGAATGTGATCTGGCAAACCTCTCCCAAAGCATGGCGGGGAAATAAGAAGCAAGAGCATTTCCTGAGATTTGTACCATGTTGGAACTTAGGGTGGCAAGCCAACCAGGAACTAGCCTGCTGCCCTGGTAAAAGACCGTGGTTTGGCAAGCCGTATCCAAACCAGGTTGGGGAAATAAGTTGTAAGAACATTTCCTGAGATTAGTGCAATTTTGGAACTTAGGGTGCCAAGCCAACAAGCAACTAGCCTGCCCCGCCGGTCTGTGACAGTTTTCTGGCAAGCAGTGGCAACCCCAGCATGGGGAAATAATAAGCAAGAGCATTTACTGAGATCTGCACCATGTTCTAACTTAGGGCACCAAGCCAAGTAGAAACTATCCAACGCCACACCAGGGTGGGAAATAAGTAGCAAGAGCGTTTCCTGAGATCCGTGCCATGTTGGAACATTGGGCGCCGAGCCAACCAGCAACTAGCCTGCCACATTGGTAAGTGACTGTGGTCTTGCAATCAGCGGCCACAACAGGGCAGGTAAATAAGTGGCAAGAGCATTTCCTGAGATCCGCGCCATGGTGGCAATTAGGGCGCCAAGCCAATGAGCAACTAGCCTGCAGCCCCGCTAAGTGACCATGATCTGGCAAGTCACTGCCAACCCAGGGTAAGGAAATAAGAAGCAAGAGCAATTTGGAAAAAAGCACCATGTTGGAACTTAGGGAGTAAGCCCACCAGCAACTAGCCTGCCTCCTTGGTAAGTGTCCCTGGTCTGGCAAAACTCTCCTGAACCAGGGCAGGAATATAAGAAGCAAGAGCATTTTCTGAGATTTGCTCCATGTTGGAACTTAGGGCGCAGAGCCAACCAGCAAGTAGCCTACCATCCTGTTAAGTGACCGTGATCTGGCAAGTCGTGGCCACCCCAGGGTGAGGAAATAAGAAGCAAGAGCTTTTCAAGAGATACATGCCATGTAGGAACTTAGGGGGTGATCCAACCAGCAACTAGCCTGCCACCCTGGGAAATGACCATGGTCTGGCAAACCATGGCCACCCTATGGCAGGAAAATAAGAAGCAACAGCATTTCCTGAGTTTCACACCATGTAGGAAATTAGGGCACCCAGCCAAACAGCAACTAGCCTGCAACCCTGGTAAGTGACTGTGGTCTGGCAAGCCACATCCACCCCAGCGCAGAGAAATAAGAAGCAAGAGGATTTCCTGAGATCCACGCATTATGGAAATTAGGGTGCCAAGCCAATGAACAACAAGCCTGCTTCCCTGGTAAGTGACCATGGTCTGGCAAGCTGCAGCCTCCCCAGGGTGGTGAAATAAGAAGCAAGAGCATTTCCTGAGATCCATGCCATGTTGGAACTTAGGGCCCAATCCAACCAGCAACTAGTCTGCTGCCCCACTATGTGACCATGGTCTGAAAAGCCGCAGCCATCCCAGGTTGGGGAAATAAGAAGCAAGAGCGTTTCCTGAGATCCACACCATGTTGGACTTTAGGGTGCCGAACCAGCCAGCAACTAGCCTGCCGTACTGGTAAGTGACTGAGTTCTGGCAAGTATCGGCCACCCCAGCGCGGTGGGTAATAAGCAAGAGCATTCCGTGAGATCTGTGCCATTTAGGAACTTAGGGCACCGAGCCAACCAGCAAATACTCTGCCGCCCAGGTCAGTGACCGTTGTCTACCAAGCCACGGCCACCCAGGGCAGGGAAATAAGATGTAAGAGCATTTCCTGAGATTCCTGCAATGTTGGAACTTATGGTTCTGAGCCAACTAGCCACTAGCCTGCTGCCCAAGTAAGTGACCGAATTCTGGCCATCAGTGGCCACCCCAGGATGCATATATAAGAAGCAAGAGAATTTCCTGATATCCACACCATAGGAACTTAGGTCGCCGATTCAACCAGCACCTAGCCTGCCTCTCTGGGAAGTGACAATTGTCTGGCAAGCTGCGGTGAACCCAGGGTGGGAAAATAGGAAGCGAGAGCATTTCCTGAGATCTGTGCCATGTTGGAAAGTAGGGCTCTGAACCAAAGAGCAAATAGGCTGCTGCCGAAGTAAGTAATCGTGTTTCCTGAGATCCACGCCATGTTGGAAAATATGGCGCGGAACCAAACAGCAAATAGCCACCCGGTAAGTGACCATGTTCTGGCAAGCCGCAGCCATCCCTGTGTGGGGCAATAAGACTTAAGAACATTTCCAGAGATTCTTGTAATGTTGGAATTTAGGGTGCCATGGCAACCAGCAACAAGCCTGCTGCCCAATTAAGTGACCGACTTCTGGCAATCTGTGGCCACCCCAGGATGTGAAAATAAGAAGCAAGGGTGTTTCCTGTGATCCAAGCCATATTGGACTTAGGGCACCCAGCCAACCAACAATTAGGCTGCCACCCCATTAGGTGACTGTGTGCTGGCAAGCTGCAGCCACCCCATGGCGGAGAAATAAGTGGCAAGAGCATTTCCTGAGATCTGCACCATGTTAGAACTTAGGGCATCAATACATCCAACAACTAGCCTGCCGCCCTGCTAAGTGACCTTGTTCTGGTAAGGCGTGGCCACGCCAGTGCAGGGAAACAAGAAGCAACAACATTTCCTGGGATCTGCACAATTTTGGAACTTAGCTGGCCGAGCCAACCAGAAACTAGCCTGCCACCCCGGTAAGTTACCGTGGTCTGGCAAGCCGCGGCCACACCAAGGCAGAGATATAAGAAGCAAGAGGGTTTCCTGAGATTCACGCCATTTTAGAAATTAGGGTGTTGAGCTAACCAGCAACCAGCCTGCCGCCCTGGTAGCTGACTGTGTTCTCACAAGCAGCAGCCACCCCAGGACAGGGAATTAAGTAGCAAGAGTGTTTCCTGAGAATCGTGCCATGTTGGAACTTAGGGCACTGAGACAACCAGCAAGCAGCCTGCCACCCTGCCATGGGACTGTGGTCTGGCAAGCTGTGGCCACCCATGTTGGGGAAATAAGAAGCAAGACCTTTTTGTGAGATCTGTGCCATGCTGGAACTTAGGGCGCTGAACCAACCAGCATCTAGCCTGCCACCCTGGTAAGTGACTGTGGTGCCAAAATCTGCAGCCACCCCAGGACAGGGAAATAAGAAGCAAGAGCATTTCCCGAGATCCATGCCAGGCTGGAACTTATGGCACTGAGCCAACGAGCATGTAGCCTGGAATTGTGGTAAGTTACTGTGGTCTGGCAAGCCATGGCCACTGCAGCAGGAGGAAACAAAAATCAAGAGGGTTTCCTGAGATCCATGCCATGTTGGAACCTAGGATGCTGAGCCAACCAGAACTAGCCTGCCGCCCTCTAATGTAACTGTGGTCTAGCAAGCTATGGCCACCCCAGGAAGGGGAAATAAGAATCAAGAGCGTTTCATGCAATCCACACAATGCTGGAACCTAGGGTGCTGAGCCAACAAGTAACTAGCCTGCCACCCTGGTAAGTGATTGTTGTCTGGCAATCAGCGACCACACCAGGACAGGGAAATAAGAAGCAAGATTGTTTCCTGAGATTGCTGCCATGCTGAAACTTAGGGCACTGAGCCAACTAGCAACTAGCCTGCTGCCCTGGTAATTGACTTTTCTTGCAAGGAGTGGCCACAACAGGGAAGGGAAATAAGAAACAAGAGTGTTTCCTGAGATCCACGCCTTACTGGAACTTAGGGCGCTGAGCCAACCAGCAACTAGCTTACAGCCCCGGTAAGTGACCATGGTCTGGAAAACCACAGCCAGTGCAAGGCATGGAAATAAGCAAGAGATTTTCCTGAGATCCACGTCATTTTGAAACTTAGTGCACCTAACCAACCAGCAACTGGCCTCCCATCCGGTAAGTGACTATGCTCTGGCAAGCCTCGGCCACCCCAGAGCAGTGAAAAAAGAAGCAACAGCATTTCCTGAGATCTGCATCATGTTGGAACTTAAGGTTTCGATCCAACCAGCAACTAGCCTGCAGGCCTTGTAGTGACCGTGGTCTGGCAAGCAACAGCCATCCCAAGGAAGTGAAAGAAGAAGCAAGAGCATTTCCTGAGATCTGGGCCATTTTGGAACTTAGGGCGCCAAGCCAACCAGCAACTAGCCCTCTGCCTGGTAAGTGACCGTACTCTGACAAGCTGTGGCCATTCCAGAGTGGGGAAATAAGTAGCAGGAGCTTTTCCTGAGACCCACGCCATGTTGGAACTTAGGGCGCCAAGCCAACCAGCAATTAGCCTACTGTCCTGTTCAGTGACTGTTATCTGGCATGTCGTGGCCACCCCAGGGTGAGGAAATAAGAAGCAAGAGCATTTCGAGAGATACATGACATGTTGGAACTTAGGGAGTGAGCCAACCAGCAACTAGCCTGCCACCCTGGTAAATGACCATGGTCTGGCAAGCCGTGGCCACCCTAGGGTGGAAAAATAAGAAGCAAGACAGTTTCCTGAATTCTGCACTATGTAGGAACTTAATGCACCGAGCCAATCAGCAACTAGTCTACTGCACCAGTCAGTGACCATTGTCTAGCAAGCCGTGGCCACCCCAGGGTGGGGAAATAAGATGTAAGAGCATTTCCTGAGATTCTGGCAATGTTGGAAATTAGGACACTGAGCCAACAAGCAACTAGCCTGCCGCACCATTAAGTGACCATGGTCTGGCAAGTTGTGGCCTCCCCAGCATGCAGAAATAAGAAGCCAGAGAGTTTCCTGAGATCTGGTCCATGTTCAAATATAGTGCACCGAGCAATCCAGCAAGTAGCCTGGCCTCCGGTACGTGATTGTTGTCTGGTAAGTGGCTGCTGTCCCAGCGTGGGGAAATAATAAGCAAGAGCATATCCTGAGATCTGCGCCATGTTGGTACTTAGGGCATGAAGCCAAGCTGAAACTAGCCTCTCGCCCTGGTAAGTGACCATGGTCTGGCAAGCCACAGCCATCCCTGGACAGGAAAATAAGAAGCAAGAGGGTTTCCTGACATGCGTGCCATGTTGGAACTTTGGAAGCAGAGCCAATCAGCAACTAGCCTGCCACACTGGTGAGTGACTGTGGTCTGGCAAGGCATCGCCACCCCAGGGTGGGGAAATAAGAGGCAAGAACTTTTCCTGAGATTCGTGCCATATTTGAACTTAGGGCACCCAGCAAACCAGCAACTAGCATGCTGCCAATGTAAGTAACCAACTTCTGGCAAGCTGTGGCCACGCATGGGCATGAATATAGGAAGCAAAAGCAGTTCCTGAGATCGGCGCCATGTTGGAACTTAGGTTGCCGAGCCAACCAGCAACTAGCCTGCCGCCCTGGTAGGTGAACGTGTTCTGTCAAGTCACTGCCAGCCCAGGGCATGGAAATAAGCAAGAGCGTTTCCTGAGATCCATGCCATTTTGGAACTTAGGGCAACGAACCAACAAGCAACTAGTCTGCCGCCTGGTAAGTGACCATGTTCTGGCAAGCTGCAGCCACCCCAGTGTGGGGCAATAAGATGTAAGAGGATTTCCTGAGATTAGTGCAATGTTGGAGCTTAGGGTACGGAGCCAACCTCCAACAAGCCTGCTGCCCAAGTAACAGACCAACTTCTGGCACTCTGCGGCCACCCCAGGACAGGAAAATAAGAAACAAGAGTGTTTCCTGTGATCCGAGTCATTTTGGAACTTAGGGCACTGAGCCAACCAGCAACTAGCCTGCCCCACTGGTACGTGATTGTTGTCTGGCAAGCCACTGCCATCCCAGCGTAGTGAAATAATAAGCAAGAGTGTTTCCTGAGATCTGCGCCATGTTGGAACTTAGGGCGCAGAGCCAAGCAGCAACTAGCCTCCCGCCCTGGCAAGTGTCCATGGTCTGGCAAGCCACAGCCATCCCAGGGTGGGAAAATAAGAAGCAAGAGTGTTTCCTGAGATGCATGCCATGTTGGAACTTTGGACGCAGAGCAACCAGCAACTAGCCTGCCACTGTTGTGAATGACTGTGGTCTGGCAAGCCACAGCCACCCCAGGGTGGGGAAATAAGAGGCAAGAGCTTTTCCTGAGATCCATGCCATGTTGGAAATTAGGACGTCAAGCCATCCAGCAACTAGTGTGCTGCCCAAGTAAGTAACTGACTTCTGGCAAGCTGCTGCCATGCCAGGGCATGAATATAAGAAGCAAGAGCATTTCCTGAGATCAGCACCATGGTGGAACTTAGGTTGCCGAGCCAAAAAACAACGA
>PVJX010049910.1:0-10885 GCA_004027295.1 Dolichotis patagonum | reverse complement strand
AGCCTGGCTTCAGTGACACTGTGATTATCTGAATAATTTTTTGTCACAGTGTCAAAGTGATATTGATTTCAGAAGTCTCATGTATAATTTGTCATATTTGAAAACTTCCTGTAAAAATGCATGGCTATGCTAATCCCAATTGTGTGTCAATGTTTTATTTATATAACATAATCATTTCTAAGGGAATAGTCACAAATCTCTAATAATGGACTTAGTAATCCTTCAAAATTAGTTTGGATTTATTAAACAAGGGTCAATGTTATGACAATACAATTTTTGATAACATCATTTAACATATAAATCACATATAATATTGATTTTAAAAATTTTCTAAACTAATATAATAGATAATATATTTAAGTCATAGAGACTGAATTAACCTGCATTAGACACCTGACTTCCATTTATTAATATATAAAAATAAAGTAGTATCATGCTATTTGAGAAAGAACATCAAATGTGACAAATAGAATTACATGTCTTCACACCACATAAATGGTAATAGTCTTTAGGACATGTAATTACAAAATGACCTTAAAGTTTTCAAACATGAGAATTGTAAGAAGACAGATTTGAATCAAAGATAGGTTGGCCTCTTAATTTTTCTGCAGTTAAATAACTCAAATTTCAATTTTAGTTTTTAGGAAAATCACTTTCCCAAATGACAAAAGAAAATTTATTCTCAAAATTGTCAATAAACTACAAATATTTATATAGAGATCGAGAAATCATCTGTGTTGATTACCTTACCCCAGTGAGAGAAAGCTCATTATTAATCAGAAATTGCCATTGAACACATTGATTATACTGCAAATTGTTGGCTCGAATTTCTCTAGCACACTCATTATAACAAACAAGAGCATTCACAGAAGCAAGAAACCAAGTGATTTAAGTTTTTCTGTGGTTTCTACACAGCACACTGAACAGAACACTGATTTTGTGATCACAAACACATGGATCTTCCAAAACAGCTGACACTACTTCTTGGAGCAGTAGTTACAACCATCTTTCTCATGGTGAGAAGTTAGAGGCTGCTGAGGTCTCAGACCTCCAGTCACTATCTGCAGCTCAGCCTGGGCCTCAGGAATCATCCTTCCTCCTGGTGTGTCTCTGTCATCCCTGATGAATTGCTTTTCCAGACATAGAGACTCACTCACACACAGACCATGAATCTCTTCATTGTGTTATAGCCTTTATTTTACAGAGTAGAAGAGAAAATATACACCAGCACCTACCAGCTTTCCTAGCATCATACTGAGGCGATAGTAAATAACCCAGCTGATTGTGTGGGAGGGAAGTGGCCAGACCCCAAGACACAGGTCATCGTATTGTTATCTGAATTCCCTCTGAGACAAAATTGACACTTCACCTGTACTTTACCTGTCAGTGCATGTTCAGGCACTAGAGAGACTGTAAGAAATAACTAAAAAACAAATAAGTTCTTTCCAGATAGCAATTCAAACACACAATTAGAAATTTGTGTGGGCATCTCCACAAAGATAGTTTGAGTGCTCTGTAGAGCCCTTTCCCAGCAGCAGTGGAGAACAGTCCCATAGGATGCAAGGAGAAAACTTTGGTGTTTGAAAGATGAAGAAAATTCAGTAAAGCCTGCATATTTTCCCCAATTTTAAAGAAATTTTAATTTAAAGAAGAGAAGAAAGAAAAAACAAAGCAGAAAGAGGGTAGCAGCAATACAGAATTCTGAAGGGGAAAGAAAAAAGAAAGAAAAAAAGAACAACAACCACAAAAAATCAAAAACAAAAACAAAAATACTAAGAAATCGCCTCTTGATAAGTTACATACTGTCATCATTGGAAATAGCTGTTCAGGTTACAAAGTTAAAACATACAAAGTACACATTCAAATAATAAGCCTGTTAATGGTTCTGCCAACATTCTAATAGAAACAGGAATATGGACATCTACCTTACACACTTAAACACAAATGCAGTTATATCTTTAGAGCACTTTCTTTTCCTTTCTTTTTTACAATAGCAATTACACATTTTGGGTTTTACTACTCCTACTGTTCTTACTACATTTTACACTAGAAAAACAATGTGATATTTATAAATATGATTCTTATTTATTTCACTAATGAGGATAGTCTCAAGTTCTCTCCATTTACCTATGAAGACCTCAAGATCATCCTTTTTTATAGCTGAGTAATATTCCATTGTATACCAATACCACATCTTTTTCATCCACTCTGAAGTTCATGGGCATCATGGTTGTTTCCAAGATTTAGCTATTACAAATTGTGCTGCTATAAACATGGGTACACATATATCACTGTGATATGAACTTCTCAGTTTCCGAGGGAAACTACCCAGGAGGGGAATGGCTGGGTTGAATGGAGCTTCAACTTCTAGTCTTCTGAGAATTGTCCATACTGGTTTCCATAGTGTTTGCACCAGTCTACACTCCCACCAACAGTGGATCAGTGTTCCTTTTTCCTCACAGCCTCACCAACATTTGTTATCAGTTGATTTCTTGATGGCAGCTATTCTTTCTGTTGTGAGATGATATCTCAAAGTTGTTTTAATTTGCATTTCTTGAAAGAGCAGTGATGGTGAACATTTCTACATGTATTTTTTGCCATCTGTATATCTTCATCTGAAAACTGTGTGTTCATCTCAGATGCCCATTTTAGGGAATGGTCTTTGAATTGGGGAGGCTTGATGTTTTTCAATTCTTTATATGTTTTTTATATAAGTTCTTTGTCTGAGGGGTTGCTGTTTAAAATTCTTTCCCACTCTGTGGCTTTTCTTTTCACTCTGATGGTGATTTCTTTTGAAGTGCAGAAACTTTTCAATAATATGAGACACAAGTTGTTGATTCTATGAAGTGCTTCCCATGCAATTTGTGTTTTCTTCATTAATTCTCTACCTACACCTATGTCTCCAAGATTTCTACCTACCCTATCTTCTAGTAGATTTAGTGTTTCTGTTTTAATATTTAGGTCTTTGATCCATTTAGACTTTAGTTTTGTGCATGGTGATAGGCATGGATCTAGTTTCAGTCTTCTGCATGTGCAGAACCAATTTTTCCAACACCATTTATTAAAGAGGTTATCCTTCCTCCAGTGAACATGTTTGGTCCCTTTGTCAAATATCAGGTGGCTGAGTGTCTTTGTACCTATATTTGTATCTTCTAATCTGTTCCATTGATCCTCAGGTCTATTTCTTTGCCAGTACCATGTTGATTTTATCACTGGGGCTTTGTAGTACACTTTCAAGTCAGGAATTGAGATGCCTCCTGCCTTGCCTTTTTTGCCCAGAATTGTCTTTGCTATTCTAGGTTTCTTCTGGTTAAAAATGAATTTTAGGAGTTTTTTCTTTAGATCTGTAAGGTATGTCAATGGTATTTGGATTGGGATTGCGTTAAATATGCATAACAGTTTTGGGGTTATGGCCATTTTCACAATGTTGGTTCTTCTTAGCCAAGAGCATGGAATATCTTCCCATTTTCTAATATCCTCTTCAATCTCCTTTTTTAGCATAGTATAATTTTCAGTATATAAGTCTTTTACATTTTTAGTTAGGTTAATTCCTAAGTATTTCATGTTATTAGATGTTAATTTGAGGGGCGATATTTCCATGATTTCTCTCTCAGTGAGGTTCTTGTTTGTTTACAGGAATGCTACTGATTTTTGAGCATTGACTTTGTGTCCAGTTACACTGCTGAATTTGTTTATTACCTCTAGTCATCTTTTAATGGAATTTTTTGGGGTTTTCCATATAGAGTATCATGTCATCTAAAAATAGTGATAATTTAACTTCTTCCTTTCCTATCTTTATTTCTTTTATTTCTATCTCTTGTCTGGTTGCCCTTGTTGGTGTTTCCAGAACTATATTGAATAGGAGTGGTGATAGTGGAAATCCTTGTCTTGTTCCTGATTTTAAAATTAAAGCTTACAGTTTTTATCTATTTAGTATCAGATTGGCTGTTGGTTTGTCATAGATGGCCTTTATAAGGTTCAGGTAGACACCATGTACTCTGAGTTTCTGAAGGGTTTTTATCATGAACAAGTGTTGGACCTTATCAAAAGTATTTTTCTGCATCTATTGAGATGGTCATCTGGTTTTCGTTTTTGGCTCTGTTGATGTGGATGTGGTGTATTATATTTATTGATTTGCATATGTTAAACCATCCCTGAATTCCTGGAATGAACCCCACTTGGTCATGATGTGTAATGTCCTTTATGATATGCTGCATTCTAATTGCTAGTATTTTATTGACAATCTTTGCATTTATGTTCATTAGTGAGATTGGCCTATAGTTCTCCTTTTTCGTTGGGTCTTTCTCTGGTTTTTGTATCAGAGAAATACTTGCTTCCAGGAATGATTTAGAAAGGATTGCTTTCTTTTCAAATTCATTGAAGAGTTTAAGGAGTACTGGCATCAAGTCTTCTCTAAATTTCTTATGGAATTCAGCTGTGAATCCAGCAGGACCTGGGCTTTTCTTTGTTGGTAAGTTTTTTTTATATGTTTTCAATTTCAATACTTGGAATTGGGTTATTCAAAATGAAATTATCCCATGCATGTTATCGGATCATAGTGCTGTGAAACTAGAAATTAATGATAAAAGAAATTGCAAATAACCTACAAACACATGGAAATTGAATAATATACTCTTGAGCAATCAGTGGGTCACAGAGGAAATTAAAGAAGAAATTAAACAATATTTACAAGTAAATGAAAATACAGACACAACTTACCGGATTTTATGGGATGCAATGAAAGCAGTCCTGAGAGGAAAATTTATTGCATTGAGTTCCCACATCAGGAAGACTGAACGAACACAAATAAACAACCTGATGCTACAACTCAAATATCTAGAAAAACAAGAGCAAGCCAAGCACAAAGCCAAAAGAAGGGAGGAAATTATAAAGATTAGAGCAGAAATTAAGGCAATAGAGACTAAGAAAGCAGTACAAAGGATCAATGAATCAAAGAGTTGGTTCTTTGAAACAATAAATAAAATTGATAAGCCCCTGGCCAACCTCATTAAAAAAAGGAAAGAAAAAACTCAAATTCATGCAATAAGAAATGAGAAAGGTGAAATTACTACAGACTCATTGGAAATACAGAAGATCATCAACACCTACTTTGAAAACCTCTACTCTCATAGGTTTGATAACACTGAAGACATAGACAAATTCCTAGATACATATGAACTAACAAAGGTGGATGAGGAAGATGTAAAACTGCTGAAGAACCCAATTTCTATTACTGAAATTGAAAATGTAATTAAGTCCTTGCCTACAAAGAAGAGTCCAGGCCCAGATGGATTCACTGCAGAATTCTACAAGAAATATAAAGAAGAATTAACTCCAACACTCCTGAAACTCTTCAATGAAATACAAAGGGAAACAATTCTGCCTAAATCATTCCTGGAAGCAAATATCACTCTAGTACCAAATCCAGAGAAAGACTCAACTAAAAAAGAGAACTATAGGCCAATCTCCCTGATGAATATAGATGCAAAAATTCTCAATAAAATATTGGCAAACAGGATGCAGCAAATCATCAAGAAGATTATACACCATGAACAAGTAGGATTCATCCCAGGAATGCAGGGATGGTTCAACACACACAAAACAATAAATGTAATCTACCATATCAATACAGCCAAAAGCAAGAACCACATGATCATCTCTATAGATGCAGAAAAAGCTTTTGATAAAGTCCAACACTCATTCATGATAAGAACCTTACCGAGAATTGGAATAGAGGGTCTCTATCTCAATATGGTAAAGGCCATCTATGACAAACCAACAGCCAGCATCATATTGAATGGTGAAAAACTGAAAGCCTTTACCTTAAAATCAGGCACAAGACAATTATGTCCATTATCACCACTGCTATTCAACAAAGTACTGGAAATACTGGCGAGAGCAATAAGACAGGAAAGAGAAATAAAAAGAGGAAAGATAGGAAAAGAGGAAGTTAAATTATCATTATTGGCAGATGACTTGATACTTTACATAGAAGACCCACAAACCTCTACTGAAAGACTCCTAGATATAATTAACAAATTCAGCAAGGTAGCCAGATAGAAAGTCAATACACAAAAATCAATAGCATTTCTATACTGTAACAACAAAAGTACTGAGAGAGCAATAAGAGAAACTACACCCTTTACACTAGCATCCAAAAAAAAATGAAATATTTAGGAATTAATCTCACGAAAGAAGTAAAAGAGCTATACAGGGAAAATTATAATGCCCTGAAAAAGGAAATTGAAGAGTACCTCAGAAAATGGAAAGATATACCCTGTTCATGGATAGGAAGAACAAACATTGTAAAAATGGCCATTCTCCCAAAATTACTATACAGATTCAATGCCATCCCAATCAAAATACCACTAACATACCACATAGATCTAGAGAAATCACTCCTAAATTTCATCTGGAGCCAGAAGAGACCTAGAATAGCAAAGGCAATTCTAAGCAACAAAGGCAAGGCAGGAGGCATCACAATCCCCGACTTAAAATTATACTACAAAGCTACAGTGACAAAGTCAGTATGGTACTGGAATAGAAACAGACCCGAGGATCAGTGGAATAGATTGGAAGATACAACCACAACTGCAAACTCACTGGACCACCTCATCTTTGATAAAGGGGCCAAACATGCTCACTGAAAGAATGATAGTCTCTTTAACAAATGGTGCTGGAAAAATTGGCTGTCCATATGCAGAAGACTAAAACTGGACCCATGTCTATCACCATACACTAAACTAAAATCTAAATGGATCAAATATCTAAATATTAAAACAGTAACACTAACACTACTGGAAGACAAAGTAGGTAAAAACCTCAAAGATATAAGGGTGGGAAGAGAATTCATGAACAAGAACCAAAGTAAACGGGAAGTACTTCTCAGAATCAATAACTGGGACCACATCCTATTAAAAACTTTCTGCATGTCAAAAGAGGTTTCCTGCAGAGTTAAAAGAAAACCCACAAATTGGGAAAAAATATTCATGGACAGTGCCTCAGACAAAGGACTTTTGTCTAAAACTTATAAAGAATTAAAAAAAAATCAGACCCTCAAAATTCAAAGACCCAATCCAAAAATGTGCATCTGAAATGAATACACAGTTCTCAGATGAAGAAATACGAATGGAAAATAAATACATGAAAAAACGTTCATCATCATTAGTGATGAGAGAAATGCAAATTAAAACCACACTGAGATTCCATCTCACTCCAGAAAGAATGGCCAAGATAGAAAACACTACCAACAACAAGTGTTGGAGAGGCTGTTGGGAAAAAGGACTCTTCTGCACTGTTGGTGGGAGTGTAGACTGGTGCAGCCACTGTGGAGGTCAGTCTGGAGATTCCTCAAAACCTGGGTATGGAAGTCCCATTTGACCAGGCTATTCCAATTCTAGTCATATTTCCAGAAGAATTGAAAACATCGTACCACAGTGATTTATGTGCACCCATGTTTATAGCAGCACAATTTGTAATAGCGAGATCTTGGAAACAAGCTAAGTGCCCATCAACTGTGGAATGGATAAAAAAGTTGTGGCATTTTTATACAATGGAGTACTACTCAGCTATAAAGAATGATCACATCGAGATATTTATAAATAAATGGACACACTTGAGACCATTCTCTTAAATGAAATAAACCAAACTCACAAGGGTAAATACCATATAATCTGCCTAATATGAGATTTGATAAGAGTATATAAAACTTTATGGTAAGCCTGAGGGCCCATCCCATAGCTTCGAAGTCTTTCAAAGTTTTAAATCATCAGTTGGAATGGTGTTATCCTGTTTTATTTGACTACATCCTACGTGATGATATGAACAGCTCTTTTGAATAAAACATTATGACAGCTATTGCTCATTTAATATTATCCTTCTTAGAAGTCCTACCATGCTTTTTTTGTTCTATTACCGTTGGTTCTATCTACCACATTGTGCCTTATTGGAATTTGAATATGGGTGATAGTTCAAACAATTTTTTTTCTTTTTTATCAAAAATGAGATATTATAATACCCCTTGATCATTTTCTGTTATTCGGTTCAGAAAGCCCTGGAATTCTTTCACTATATGCATGGCTTTATACTATTGTGTTATGTTTGATATTATTGTAATTGAAACTATGCTCAACTCTAGCAGAGTAAGAGATATGGTGTTAGATACTGTTGATGTCCAGTTGACTTAATGTAAAGTACTGTGTTGCCTATGTTGTCCTTTTCTGATCTGCTCTGTACTGCCCCCTTTTGTTTTATTCTCTTTTAAATAAAAAAAATTTAAAAAAAAGTAAACATAAAAAAAATTGCTACATTTTCTTTGTTGGGCTTTGGTAGTTCATATGTTTCTAGATATCTGTCCATTTCCTTTGTGTTTTCTTCTCTATGTGAGTAGATATTTTCAAAGTAGGTGTTTATGATCTTTTGAATTTCCATGGGATCTGTACTAATGTCTCTCTTCTTGGGCATTATTGCATGAATTTGGGTTTTTTTCTTTATAATGTTACCTAGAGGTTTGTCAATAATGTTTATGCTGTCAAAAAAACAGCTTTTTGATTCATTATTTCTTTGTATTGTTTTTGTTTCAATTGCACTAATTTCTCCTCTAATCTTTAAAATTTTCTCTGTTCTATGAGCTTTAGGTTTATCTTGCTCTTTTTTTTCTAGAAGATTGAGATGCAGCACTAGACAGTTTATTTGTGCTCATTCTGTTTTCTTGATATGACAGTGTATTGCTACATATTTCCTTCTTAGGTCCACTTTCATTGCATGCCACAAATTGCAATAGGTTGTTTCTGTATTTTCATTGAATTGTAGGTATTCCTTTATTTCTGCTTTAATTACATCTGTAGCCCACTGGTTTTTCAAATGTTGTTATTTAATTTCAATGTATTTATTTCATTTTTGTAGTTACTTTTACCATTAATTTCCTGTTTCAGTACACTATACTCAGAGAGTATGTATGGGAAAATCTCAATACCTTTGCATGTATTAAAAATGCTTTATGGCATAATATATGGTCTATTTTGGAGAATGTCTCATGAGCAGCAGAGAAGAAGGTATATTTTGATGTAGTTGGGTGGAACACTCTGCAAATAACTACTAAGTCCAATTGCTCACAGGTATGATTCAGTTCTATTATTTCTTTGCTGATTTCTTGCCTCGTTGGTCTATCTCTTTGTGACAGTAAGCTGTTAAGGACACTTGTAATAATTGTGTTCTTGTGTATTTGATTTTTCATGTCCTTTAGAATCTGTGTTATATAGTTGGATGCTCCTGTGTTTGGTGCATATATATTTATAATTGTTAGTTCTTCTTCTTGATTTTTTCCACTTACGAGTATGTAGTGAGTTTCTTTGTCTCTTTTAATTATTTTAGGTTTGAAGTTCACATTTTCTGCAAATAGAATAGTTACTGCTACATTTTTCTGGGTTCCCATGGAATACTGTTTTCCATCCTTTGACTTTTAATCTATGAGTTTATTTTTGAGTCAGATATGTTTCTTCTATACAGTATATTGTGGCATCCTGTTTCTTGATCCATTCTGTCAACCTGTTTCTTTTGATATGTGAATTGACCCCATTTGCATTTATAGATAGCACTGATATGTGTTGGCTTGACTTTACCATGTTGTGTTACTGTTGTTAGTTTCCTGCCTTTCTCCCTTGTTTACTTTCTTGTCCAGCCTGGTGATTTCTTTCTGTTGTTGTTCTGGAGATTATGGTCAATTTTATCTCTATCTAGGATGTCCTTCAGCACTCTTTCTAAGGTTGGTGTGGTGGATATGAATTTCTTTAGTTATTCTTTGTCATGGAAGTATCTTGTTTCTCCATTAAATTTGAATGACAGTTTTGCTGGCTATGACAGTCTGGGTTGAAAGTTGTTTTCTTTTAGGGCTTGAAATACTCCACTCCAAGCTTATCTTAATCTGAAGGTTTGTGCTGAGAAGTCTTCTGTGATTCTAATAGGCTTTCCTTGATAGGTGAGTTATGTCTTTTCTCTAACTGCTTTTAGTATTCTGTATGTCTGAGATCTTAATAATTATATGTCTCGGTGTAGGTTTATGTTGGTTATGAATGTGTGGTGTTCTATATGCCTCACTTATTTGTAGATGTGATTCTTCCCCCATGTTTGTGAAATTTTCTGCCATTATTTCTGTGAACAGATTAGCTATATCCTTTGCATTGCCTCCTGCTTCCTCACTAATGCCTATTACTCTAACATTGTTTCTCCTGGCATCATCTTTAGCTGTTTGATTGCCATTTCATGCTGTTTGTTGTTTTTACAAGTTCTACCCTTTCAAGATCACTATCTGCAATCCTGTCCTCAAGGTCTTAGATTCTATCCTCAGCTTCATTTAAACAGCTTTGCAGTCTTTCAATGCAATTTTTTTGTTTCTTGCATATCTCTTTCAATTTGTTTCATAGATTCTGCTTGTATTCTATATTGTTCTTTCAAAGTTTCAATCAATTTCCCATGCTCCTGTAGTTTCTTATCTATTTCTTCTCTAGCTATGTTGAGCAGGTCATTTACTAAGTTTGTTACTTTTGTCTTTACATAAGACATTATTGCTAATTTGATTTCCTCCATAGCCTCATGGATTTGTTTCTTTACTTCATTTGCTATCTTTTCAGAGATTTCTGGTGTACGAATTTAGGGGTCCTCTATTTCATTACTGCCTACACTTGTTCCTGATGGACTAGATGTTTTGGATTCCATTTTGCCTTTTTGTTTAGTCATTTTCACCTTTTGGGTGAATTTCTGGTCTTTCTATTCCAACAGACACAACTTTCTGCAGTGTATGTTTCAGGGTTCTACTGTGTTGTTGATGTTTGTCAAATTGCTGGGTACCACATGAAGAGCAGATCCAGTCTCCTGAGTTCCTCCTACC
>PVJX010049909.1:0-10884 GCA_004027295.1 Dolichotis patagonum | reverse complement strand
AACAGTCACTACTGTCAGCAGTGTACCTCCTAGGGTCCTACTCTGTGTTTGATGTCCACCCAATTGTTGGGTACATAGTGACCAGAACGTACTGGGGTGTTCTGTCTGGACGAGGGGCCTCCCAGTCTCCCACTGAACCAGCACTGTCAATCAACCTCAGTTCAATGATTCTGTGTGGGACTGTGGTGATGAGGGGGGAGTAGTGGGCAAGCACACCCAGCAACGGTAGCCGGGGCAGAGGTAGTGGTCTCCTCCGTGTAGCGCCTCCCTCCATGCTGGTACGGTGAGGCGAGGTGGCTAGAGGGGCGCGGGCCAACCCAGCCATGCAAGCCAGGGCGGGGCTCAACCACTTAATCCGCAAGGCGCCTTCCCCTAGACTGTGGTGGTGGGGGAGGGCAGCAGTGGGCAAGCACCCCCAGCAGCGGAAGCCGAGGCAGAGCTCGATGGTCTCCTCTGTGCAGAGATAGCACATTTTCTTTAGGTAGTCACTAGTGGATACACAGACTGCTTCTGTGATTTTGCTATTAAGAACCATGCTGCTGTAAACCTTGGATCCTGCTGTTGCTCAGGATTCGGGTAGGGTTTAGCATTGTAGTTTTGTTTGGGTTTGGGTTTAGGGAGAGAGATCCAAGAGGTGTGTAGGACACTTTCTTGTTATTGAGAAGAAGTAAGCTACAGTCCCAGTTTATGAGGAGATGTTTATTTGAGCTAATGGTTTTTTAAGGTTTCAGTTTTGTTTGGTTGAATAAAGAGTGGAAGGGTATGGTGCAGTCAGCTTTGGGGTTAGCGTGAGGGTTAGGATTAGTAGGTTTAGGGCTAGAGTAAGTGTTAAAGGTATTAAATATAGTGTTAGGGGCAGTGGTTAGAGGTTAGGATTAGATTTCAAAAATAGAGTTCAGGTTCAGGTTAGGAATTAGGGCAGGTTTTAGTGATTAGCTTTAGAGGTCGGGTTGAATTTCTCTTTGGGAGTTAAGGTTAGGGTTACAATGAACATGACAGGATACAGGTCCAGTTAGGGGTAATATCAGACTCAGAGCTGGGGTCATATTTAGGGTTCGTGTTCGAGTTAAGATAATGTTTAGTGTTTAGCTTTAGACATTGTTTGAGTTTAATCTTCATTTATAGAATCAGAGTTAGGATTAGGGTTAATGTTCGAGGACTATGATTAGTGTTCAGTGCTTTTTGGTTAGAGTGAGGGCTGGGATTAGGAGTCAGAGTTAGTGATGTTGTCAGTGTTAGTGTAGGATATTGTTAGTGTTAGTGTAGAGTATTTTTAGTATTAGTGTAAGGTATTGTTAGTTTTAGTGTAGGGTACTGTTAGTGTAGGATAATTTTAGAGTAGTGTGTTGCAAGTGCTAGGGTGGGGTGAGCCTTAGAAATAGGTTTGGGGTTACTGTTCATATATGCTTAGTTTTACTGTTATGGTCAGAGTCTTTGGGTTATAAGGTTAGGGTTAGTGTTTAGGTTAGAGTTATGATTATTTTTTGTAATAGGATGAGTCTTTGGGTAGGGTTAGGGGTACTGATAACTGTTGGATTAGATATAGGGGTAGGTATCCTGGGAAGATAAGGTTTATGATGATGCTCACAGTGTAGGATGGAAAATCAGCTTCCACTACTTAAAGAAAAGTGTTTTTGTTTTTAGGAACCAAAAATGTATTATATAAGGCATTTATCTTTCATGTCTTAAGTTATTTGCAGAATAATTAATTGTGTAAAGTAGGTTTTGGAGAAAGCACAACACATGGTCCAAGCCTGGCTGTTCACTGGGACACAGCTGTGGTATTCGTCTTCACTCTCTGAATGGCTGTCCCCCTGGGGCCAGGCAGAAGTGAGCAGTCGTAAAGGAAAGAGAATCTTCAGTCTGTTACTAATTTCTCTGCTACAGAGTATGTTTGTCAATCTGTGGTTTAAAATGAATAATAGTTCTAATCATACAGTTTTTAAAACAATAGAGGCAAAGCAACTTTATTACAGCAGTAACACAAAGACTGGGATAACGTTCTTATCCCCAAAGTGATGTGGTGTTAATGCAGCATAAATTCTAATAAATTAGCATGTGTATTATAATCTTTAAAGCAATGATAAATGGGTAGAAACTGGAGTATTGTAGCCAATTCTGGAAAACATGAAAACAACATAGTAATTCAGAGTGAGATTAAAATGGAGAAAAAGAAGAAAAAGAACAGATATGAAAAACAAAACAAAACAAAACAATAAAAGGCAAAAAGCTCTACAAAGAATTTTGCTAGATTTAAATGATGTGGCGTTCAGTTAAGGACATTATCCAACTGGATACAAGAGCTTTTCCAAGCCAATTACTTTTTAAAAGAGAAGAACTTCTTACGTAAATGACATTTTTAAAAACTGGAAAATGTGGAAAAAATTCCAAAAAGCATTAAGAAGCACATTGCAGATACCATAAATAGAAATGCTGTAATGGCTGTATTGATATCAGTTGAAATAGAGTTTTAGTGCAAGACTGTGAGCATACCAAGCATTACATTTGTGAAAAGAAGATCAACAGATATGAATGGGCAAGGCTTTGGCGTTCTATTCAAGGAAAAATGTGATATCCGATAGCAGAGCAACTCAAAAAGATGAAAATTCTTTTTGCTTAGCTAAATATTGTCATGGAAAATGCTCTACATCTGTACTACTGAAATATTAAATCATACAAACATATTTTAGAAAAATATTCTTTTGTGTACTTTATGTTTCAAGACTCCTATAGTGTTACAGTTGACTTACAAAGAAGCTCTGGAGGAAGAAATGGTTTACAAAATACAACTTAAAATAATATTTCAAGAATGAAACAAATTAGCAAAACTCAGAAAATTTTAAGGTATTTGAGGGGTACACATTTGCAAAGAAAATGAGGTATGCTGGCAGCAGTGTGAGGCAAAGTGATGGCAGTGACCTTTTCTATTGTTTCTTCTAGGACTTGGCAGTGAGAAAGATGCTATTGGTAAGCGACTCAGAGAAGCAGACATCAAGGAAAACAATAAAACCTGAGTAAGCACAAGGTCTCGCATAGCAGGAGGAGAGAGCCCAACTGCTAGGGTATCCAACCCTCTCAGTCAGTTCCATTTTTATGAATGGAATGGTGTTTTGGGGAAATGATTTTTCATTTAGGTGAAACCTTGAAACCTGCTAAGATATAATCTTGAAAGTCAGTGAGAAATTAAAGAGAGTGATTGATGCCTGTGCTTTAGAAGACATAATGAAGTGGGAACTCATTCACCCCCAAGACTGATGGCACCAGGAATTTGAGCACATAATCATTGGTATCCAAACCACATGGCATGATTAGTTTGTGGCATACTTTGCAGAAAGGAAGAGACTGTTTTGAACTGGAATCAGGTAGCAGTGAGCCCACGGAAAATGATCTCAGTTTACCTGATCATTGGTTTTGCTTTGGATAAGGTGATGTTTGGTTAAGCCATTCAGATACAAGTGATGTTACTTGTGATTGCAACTGTGGGAGTGTCATGGTAGGGAAATGAAATGTTCCCTAAAACTAAAGGTTCAGTTGAGGGTCGATGGGCTTTTTGGAAAAGATCAGATCACAAAGGCAGGAAGAATAGTTGGATGACATTATGAACAGATGATGAATAAAGGCAAGGGGCCTAGTAGGTCATGGTGGTGACCTTGAGGGGTATATCTGGTGCCAGAATTTTTCCTCTGTGACTCCTGGACCCTCTCTGATGCCTGGCTGCCATGCTGAGCCACTTTCCTCTTCCTTGCCTTTTCTGCTCTTTCTGACTTACTGCAGGCCTAAAGCAAGTAAATCAGTAGACCATGAACAGCAGCCTGTGAATCGTGAACCAAAATAAACCTTCTGTCTTTCAAGTTGTTTATGTCAGGTTCTCACTCAACTAGTGACATTTTAAAAACTAAGAGAATTTTATGCAATTTGTGCTTCTGGAAAATAATAGTATCTTATTTTTCCACTTGAATTAGAAGTATGGTTATTATAGATATTTAATAGAGTGCCACTCACTTTATATACACTTAGGTTAATCTATCTTTGTATTCATTTTACCATTAAATTGTATTTATAGTATTCAGAATGACTGTATGCATTTTTCTTTTTCAATGAATCCTAGTTTTCTGCAGCTAAATCAGTTTTCTTATATAAGACATAGCTATCATGTGTACTTCTTTGTTCATTTATGTTTTCATCAGTAAAATATTCTACAAATTTGCTGAAATGTATGCAGATCTTTCTATCATACTACCCAATGTCTTATTTTTTCATTTTGTTTTTGTTTTGACCTTCTTTCTGTTAATACATTTAGCTATAAATCATTCTCTCATTTGGCTGAATGCATAACCCGAGTAGAAGTTTTGTAATATTTGGCAAAATGTCTGTCAGTGTTAAAAATTTTTCAGAACACAGGAACTTCCTCACTACCCCTTTCAACTTGCCAGCTCTTAAGTTTGCACCAAGTTTATCAGATTTACCTACATGCAACGTGACTCTATCTTTGAAATTTTGGGGTGATTTTAAAATAAAGTACTATGAGAGATTTCTTCAATTAGAATTTTTATTTTTATATATTTGAAATACTTTGACCTATGGATTAGTAGTGTACTGTTTATTGATTCAACAATCTATTTTTGAGTGTATGATTTATTCTTTAATTATGATAGTGATTGATCCCTTGATTCAAAATCAAACCCGTATATGCTTACAACTTGCCAGTTTTTATGCTAGGTTGTTCAATTAACTCTTCAATTCTTAGTAATGTGCACACACTAACCATGCATACAAGCTCACATATGCTGCAACAGTCCACATATATATTCTCTGACTACATACTAATCATGGGTAAGATCTACATTTTTACATTTGAAGGAATTAATGTTGTGATATCACAAGGAATTGTCCAACAGAAGAATAAAATCATTTTGGAGGTACTGCGTAGGAATATATTGGAGTATACATCTCTGTATACCATGTATTTGACTGTGGTAGTGTTATTTAAATGCATTAATTACATTTCAGAAAATTATGCATGGCTATACTCTAACTAAGAGAGTTACTATAATTAATGAATAAAAGGAATCTTTGAGAGAGTAAAGGAATTCAGAAAATTATGATTTAAGTGTAATAATTTAAGAAGATTGGGGTAGTGAGAGTACAATTAGACTCACCTTGATGAGGGTGGAGAAGCGCAGAGAAACTGAGACTTGTTGGGAGCAGGACTCAGCGTCAGCACAGCAAGGTCATTTTCTGTCATTTCCATCTGGGATCTGGGCAGTGAGGAAAGTTGGGAGCTCCAAGGGCCTCAGAGCACAGGAGGGGTCAAAAGAAAAGAGACAAAAGTGGAGTAGGGGGCAGGGCTGTGGGAAATCTCCTGAGAGGTAATGCAGACTCCAGCGGCAGAAGACACAAAACTTCTGAAAACTTCTTTTTAGTTCAATGCACTGTGTTGCCGTGGCTGTTTTTGGTGAGTTTAAGTAGAGTCCTGATAAATGCTGATGCTTATTGCTATCAAATTAAAGAATGGATTTTCTGCCTGTGCTTCCATAGTCCATATAATTAAAGCAATATAACTTCACTCTCAAAATCTGAAGTTCTGATGAACGCAGAAATCTGACAAGTAACAAACAAAGATGCAATTGATGCACACTGCCAAGAATCAAGGCGGTTGCTTCAAATTGGAATTAAGCATCCAGGTCGCTCTAGAAAATATAGAAATGACCAAGCTGGTTAGCTAAAGCTGCAAAGCGATTCATAAATGTAACTATGGGAAACTCCGAGACACAATTTAGAGAGGCTAAGAAAATATGGTACACAGTGTGTTAAAGTCTATGGGTATACAGGGCTGTACGTGTGGTGCGTGCATTTTGGCTGGTCTCAGTATGTAAAATGTGTGGAAACAAGTACATACATTGTTGTGAATATTATAAAAACAAATGCATATTAGTTTATTTCTGCTTTCAATATGTCACAGGAGAATATAGCTCTTGTCTGAAACTTTAAATACTCACAAAGGAGAAACACGTATTAGTATGTTGAACATTTTCATCAAATTCTTTTTAGAGTAACATACAAAATATTAACTGTAATTTTAGCAGTATTTTAAGGTGAACAATACTTTATTCCTAAACTGATTTTTCCCAAACATTTTTTGCATTACTTCTTTGACATCTTTGTTCCTCAACCTACAGACGAGGGGCTTTGGTACAGCAATCACAGTGGTGTACAATTTGGACACACAATCCTTGGAAAATGGACACTGCAGTGAGGTGAGAGCCACGCATAGAGAAGACCTTTGTCCTCCCTTCTGCAGAGTGTGTCCTGAGAACAGCTGACAGGATGAATCCACAGGAGATCAGGACAATTACTATAGTAAACATCTCAGTAAAGATATAGCAGTAAAGAAGTACATGGGCGTGAGGAGGCGGGGCTCCAGCCTGAGGGGCGTGATCATCCCCAAGTTGCCTACCAGGGTCACCACATAGATTGACAGAAACTGCGAAGAGGATGCCTTGGAGGTCTGGGTCCTCAGAGAGTCCTAAGAGGATGAATTCTGCCAGCGCTGTTTGGTTTCTGCCTTGGTCCTCTTTCACGTGGATCATTTGAGCTGCAGTAAGAGAGACATCAAGCATTGTATCTGGTGAGATGTATACTGCATAGAACAATATATATGTTTTACTCCCACGAATAAATTCTAACAGAAGCATAACAATTGAGAACCTAGTAAAATTTTCATGGATGTTACATCAAAAAAATTGTGCATAAATATTTTGACTGACTTCTACAAATGACTTTGAAGCAAGTGATTAATTACTATTGACTGTGATGACTGTTGGCCTTCGCTGTCTATTGAATAATTACAAGAACTTATACTTGAGAGATTATCATTACTTTCAAATAGCGAAAAAAATACCTTTCATTTAGAGCTTCTAGAGAAAACAACAATAGGAATTCTTTATGATACTCTGAGTACAAGATTACTTTAAAATATTGAATATTAAAATTCGTCGACATTGATAAACAAGGAAAATGTTTGAAACTCAAAGGATGGAGTGCTCTAAAATTTTATGACCAAGGGAAAAATGATGGCTAGCACCATGCATGCTACTTGGTTTATACATCTTTCCAGTTTCTCATTATCACTTAATTGTACATTTTCTGTTACTCTGTCCAACAGTAAGCAAATAAAATTGTGAAAATGAATGAACAACCTTGATGAAAAAAAGTAGCTTAGCCACTACAGTGAAAATACCTGGAAAACAGATTCACATAGTTATAGTAGAAAATATTACATGCAGCATACGTACAGTTAACAGTTATGTGGCATATAACTCAAAACACTGGAAGAAATGATTTTGAAGGTTTTCACTATATAAAACTAATATTTGAAAGAATAACTATGGTTAACTTCTTTTAAACTTCATGCAATACAAATACATGCAAAACAGCACTATTTCCCATAACAAGGTGAAGTTTTATGTTTTCATGTAGTAATTGAGAATAAGTTTAATTTATAGTAATGAAAAATCATAACCAAGGAACACCAGAAGTGGGCTGTGAAATTTTCTAGCCATGCTATTCAGTGAGAGAAATAGTTTTACCTCAATTAATGTAAGTGGCAGTCAGGTTTATTCATTATACATTGTAATGAAGCCACATACGAGATCAGAAGAAAGGCACCCAGCCCAGCCCTAGTGCACCGGTCAGCCCTCCGTGTGCTGGGGCTGGACACCTGGCACTCGCAGGTAAAGATGGTTCATTGTGGCTCCCAGTGTCAGAGGTTTCAGTCCATGGTCAGAGGGCGTCACATGAAAGCATCATGGCAAAAAGGCAGGGAGAAAAACTGCTCCCCACTTGGTGGCCAAAATACAGACAGACAGACAGACAGACAGACAGACAGAGTCAAACTGCAGTGAAACCCAGGGACCCCTGTGCCCACCTCCCAGCAGCGCCCTCAGCTTGAACTCTTCAGTGAACCAGTCTGCCAGTGAGTACAGCGTCTCCCTGATCCATTCGCCTTCTGAAAACCTCACCTGAAATCATAAGAGAGTTTAGGGCATATTTCAGATCTGAACTGTGAACTGACGTCTAAATAACATTGAGATTTCCTCCTCCAAATCAAATATAGGACCATCGAGGAAACTCAGTCTAGCCTAGATCTACTCATTAAAAATGTACGCAGGGGTGCCTATATCTAAATTAGTATTGACTGTCACTCAAACTCCACCCTCTGTGTGATTGCAGACTATTAAGGCATAGATTGACCTGTGCAAAGCTGTTGATCAAACTACTGCTCAGAAGCTGAGACGAGGTACTAAACCTTCTGTCAATTACAGCAGCACGTTGTGTGACACCGTTTAACATGAAAACATGGAAGCAGCATAGTCCAGTAAGTTTGTTGATAATTGAGTAAAAGAATCTCCTGCTGGGAACAGCGGGAGGGATTGGAGAGCAGGGCATTCCATTCCTGCAGAACTGCCCTACACAGAAGTGTGTGTTAATGTTCTGCTCCACGCAGTTTTGTTTAAAGAGGGTTAAATTTGCTAAGCAGTATGAAGACACCGTATCTTTGTAGAACATTATCACACTGCCCGAGTGTCCTGGCACCAACTGTGGCGTGAGCTTCACCACAGATCAGTGAAGGAGGCCAGGAGGAAACACCGCAAGCGCATCAGTAATCTCATCTGTGTTAGATGCTTCAGCAAGATGTGAGCATTCTTCAGTTCATTTGTGGCAAAACCAAGATGCCCATTTGTGATGCCAAAATATTTGCCCTTCTTTCACCCCACATTGTTTAATTCTGGATTTTCCTGGCACAGATGTATAAAGATTATAGAGATAATAATAGTGTAAATTCTACAACTATCAAAAGAAAAATGTATAGCACATAGGACAAGTGGGCCAATTCCTCCAAAGACACTGGCAGAGTTCACTCACAGAGAAATAGACAGTATGACTGGCCTCGTATCTATGATATTTATTGACTTTTTAAATAAAAATATTCCCACAAAAAGGATTCTTGACTAAGGGTTAAAATGTTAAAAAAAAATACAAAACACAGTTTTTCAGTAAACTGATGCCAATGAATTGCTTCTTATATAACTCTATGCAGAATTACTATGATACCAAAACCATGCTAAGATATTACAGGAAAGATACAGACCAATATTCCACAAATTTTTCCAAAACTTTAGCAAATCTATTCTGAAATACAGCTAACTGGTATACATCCTAGAAGCGCAAACTATTTTGTATAACATTGGACATTTTTAGCTTCATTTCATCATAGTAATAAAAGTTTTTAAAGACAAATAATTATTTCCATAGATGCTATAAAAAGCATATGAAAAATTCCCATACCCATCCCTAATGAGAATTGTCACCAAGATAAGTTGTAAAATGAAAGTTCCTCAACCTGATAAGGACAATTTATAAAATAAACAAGAACACTTACAGTTAATGTCATACTTTTAACAGAAGCTTGAGTTTTCCTGAAGATCTGCTCTTATTGTTCCTTTTCAGTATCATAACTGTGATTCTAACAAGTGCAATAAGGCAAGAGCAATGAGTTAGAGGCATCCAGATTGGGGTGGGAAACATTAACTTTATGAATAAATAATGTGATCACTTACACTGAATGCCCTATTCAAGCTGCAAGCTACTAGCAGTAATAAGAGAATTACCAAGGTCATAGGTTACAAGGTACAATAAAATATATTTTCTAAACACTCGCAACTGGCAACAAAAATTGAAATTTAAATGCAACACCACTTGTAACTGCGTCTTTCCATACTTGGAAAATTTTTACGAAAAAGTCGGCAACATCTGTACATTGAAAAGTAGAAAACATTGCAAAAAGACATACAAAACCTCAATTAAGAAAATACATATATTAGAAGGTTTGATGTTAAAATGTCACATTGATCTCAAAGATCAATGCCACCCCAAACCAAGTCTGTGCAGTCAGTGCTTTTTGGAGATACATACAAGCTGATGTTAAAATTACTATGAAAAGCAGAACAGGACTATAAAGAAAGGAAAGAAAATTAAAAAGGGGCTGAGGATTTAGCTCAGTGGCATAAGCACCTGCCTGGCAAGTGCAACATCAGGAGTTCGATCCTTGGTATCAGAAAGAAAAATTTTTTGAAAAAGCAAAAAGACCTAGAACACACAAAACACTTTTGAAAAAGAAAAAAGAATTAATGACCCGTGTTTGGGATGATTAAATATTTTAGTAAGTTTATGTCATTCTTAAGACATAATAATTGGTCCTGTTATAAACAGTGTTTACTGTGATAAATTAAATGAATAAATTATGTAAAGATCAAATTTAGACAATTAAGTTTTTCCTCACTTCCAGCATTTACCATTTCCTAGTATACAAAACATTAAAATATTTATCTTCCAGTTATTTGAAAATAATTGTATACAATTTGAGGCAGTAAAGCTATATATTGATATATGTATTCATTATAAATAATTAAATCAAATAATGAATATATCCCTCTCTTCATTTACTTACATTTGCGATGGAAACTTTTAAAAGTTATTCTTTTAGCAACTCAGTGATACACAACACGTGATTACCAACTCTGGTGACCATGCCACATGGTAGATCACTAACTTCCTCCTGTGAAGTGAAACTTTACGCCCTTTCACCAACATCTCCCCTCTCCACCCTGAACCCAAACAGTGATAATTCCCCTCCTGACTAGTGAGTTTGACCTTTTGTGTCAGTAAGACAATGCAGTAGATGTCTTTGGCCCATGGTTTATTTCACTTCATATCATGTCCTCTAGATTCATCCATAGTGATACAAGCACCAGAAATTTTTTGTTTTTAGAAGATACATAGTGTTACAATTATATATATATATATATATATATATATATATAT
>PVJX010049908.1:0-10880 GCA_004027295.1 Dolichotis patagonum | reverse complement strand
GCCCTGGAATTCTTTCGCTATATGCATGGCTTTATACTATTGTGTTATGTTTGATATTATTGTAATTGAAACTATGCTCAACTATAGCAGAGTAAGAGATATGGCGTTAGATACTGTTGATGTCCAGTTGACTTAATGTAAAGTACTGTGTTGCCTATGTTGTCCTCTTCTGATCTGCTCTGTACTGCCCCCTTTTGTTGTATTCTCTTTTAAATTAAAAAAAAAAAGAAGAATATTTAATTCTACCAAAAGCCAGATTGTTGGTAACTACCTTGAAGACTTGAACTGTAATAAAATAGAAAATTTAGAAGTGTTAAATAAATTTCTAGAGACACATGAACTACCAACGATTAGCTTAGGAAATGTAAAAAATTGTGCATAAGCCAATATCAGCCAGTGAAATTGAAAATGTAATTTTAAAAAAAACTACCAACTAAGAAAAACCTATGTTCTGACAGATTTGCTGACAAATTCTACAAGAACTTTAGAGAAGATCTAATGCCAGTAACTCTCAAACACTTTAATGAAACAGAAAAAGAAAGCAGTACTTCCAAAATCATTCCTGCAAACAAGCACACTTTAAGGAGAGAAGCTGAAAGCTTTCTCTCTAAAATCAGGAACAAGTATATCCACTATCAATACTCCTGCTCAATATATCATTAAAAAATTTAGCCAGACCAATCAGGCAAGAGAAAGAAGTAAAAGGGATATGGATAGTCAAAAAAGAATTTAAAGTGTCATTATTTTCAGAAAACATGACCCTCTACATAGAAGAACCAAAAAAATTTCACCAAAGGCCTCCTAGAATTACTAACCAAATTCAGTAGTTTAGCAGGATACAAAATCAAAACAAAATGAATAACATTCCTGTATACCAATAATTAAACCACTGAGAAGGAAAGCAATACTTTCACAATAACTTCAAGAAAAATTAAGTAGTTAATATTTAACCTAACAAAAGAACTCTGTAACAAAAACCATAGAAATTTTAAAAAGGAGATCAAAATGGTCATCAGAAAATGGAAAGATATCCTGGATCCTGGACAGGCAGAAATTTCCAGGAAGCTGGCAGAGCAGTAATCTGCAGAGAAAACAGGCTCTCTGAGAGTCGCCACCCAGACGCTAGAATATCCCATTATGAGGAAGACAAGAAGGAAGGAAGTGGATCCAGGAAGAGTGTAAAGTGCAAATTGAAGCCCACAGAGAGTGAAAAGAAAAACTTCAAGGAAGAAGAAGGCAGTACCTGGTGGCACGTTCTCCTGGAGCTGTACTGTGTGTGAGAGGAGCTGTTCAAGCCTGGAAACACACAGCCACAGTGATGGTGATGGCTGGTGACCCTGGAGCCTCTGCAGAGAAATGTAGCAGTGGACAGGAGCAGTGGACATGGAGGACTGCACTGGCTGGTGGGGAGTGCAGAAGATTTAGTCCTCCTGCAGGAGAGAGCGATTAGCTAGAAACCATTTTGGGGATGGGCCAGCTGAACTCAGAACCCAGAATTGCTGCCAGCTTTGTCTAGCAGCTCCCAGCACAGACCCATGGAAATTGCTTGGACTGTGGCAAGCTCAATGGGTCAGATCTTGGGACAGGCCTGCTGAGATTATCCACTACCTTGCCATAAAGCAACTGCTGGCTTGCTGGGATAGATCAGCATGACTTGGGACTCTGTCTCCTAGTTACTAGTGAACTCTTATTTACTAGTAAACCCAGAGAGAACTTGGAAGTGGACTGTTTAAAAAAAAAATATATATATATATATATATATATATATATATATATATATATATATGAAAGTTGTTCCTAACACATCTTTGTGGGTGTGGTTGTGCTGTGTTTTTCCTTTTCTCTCTTCCATCTCTCTTTTCCTTCACTCTTCTGCACCAGTTTCCCCAAGTTGGCATAATATCCCTTTGTCCTCCAACCTTACTTTTAATCTCTTTCTCTTCTTCCACTTTTAAATTTTTAAAATTTTAACCCCCAAGGGCAAAATTAACACATTATAAACTTATATTTGCATATCATTATCTGGGTTTTTTACATATTATTATATAATCACAAAATTAGTTCATGTGGTTAAAGGTTGCAAGTTAAGGGTTAGTCCAGTTTGTTGTTTCCTAGACTGTATTTGATACTATTGGTACCACTATAGCCAAAATTGATATAATTGTTCTAAACAACTGTTGGTCCTGGTATTCCATGACTGAGATTGACTAAGGGTCACAGAAAATGTGGTGGTACAGTGCAGAGCCAGGGACTAGGCAAAACAACTTCTCATCTCCAACAAACTGAAGAAGTAAGATCTTCCAATGGACTCAAAACCCAAAAATCAGCTACACCTGGAAGATACTTTAAAGAAGTAGTTATCACCTAAGGGTCCTAAATATTAGTAATAAAGGAACCCACCATAGGTAACTTACAAACATCACCCCAGGTATTAAACTAAAAAAAAAGAGAGAGAAGAAAATGAGAAGACACTTAGCAAAATGCAACCCCAGACAACCAGTTCACCAAAGTCAAATCCATGGAGCAATGAGGTGGGACAAACTTAGAGCCCTCTGCCAGGCCTCTCTTAAGTGGTAACAACAAAGTAATTGATCCAGGCATGTTGACTCCCACCTGGAATCCCAGCACTTGGGAGGCTGAGGTGGGAGGATCATTGCAAGTTTGAGACCAGCCTGGGCTACAAATTGAGCTCAAGTCAAGCCTGAACTGCAGAGTGAGACCGTGTCTCAAAAACACACATGTGCATGCACACACACACACACACACACACAAGCAATTGAATGAGGCTCTGGAAAAACAAAATTAGAAAAAAATCTCTCAGATAACTATATAGATTATCAAAATACACATGTTAGAACAGACACAGACAAAAAAAATAGATGAGCTTAAGAAAATTATGAAAGCTTAGCATAGGAAAGAAATGGAATCCATAAAGCAGATATTCAAGCAAGTATTCAGTAGAATAAAAACTCCATTGAAAGTATTCAAAGCACATTAGGCCAATGTGAGAATAGGATCTCAGATATTGAAGACAGGCTTGCAGTTAGCAACCAGGAAAAGAAAGATTTCTCAAATATAGCAAGGAACCATGAGAAATCAACCCAGCAGCTGCTAGATGAGACAAAGAAGAATAACTTAAGATTAATTGGAGTCAATGAACAAAGAGAAGATGCCACAAATGACATTAAAAAATGTTCACAGACATGATAGAAAATTTTCCTGGTAGAGAAAAAGAATTTGACATACAAATAAGTGAGGCATATAGAACTCCAATTAGCAATGATCAAAAAATCTACATCCAGGCATATCATAGTCAAGATTCCAGAAACTCAGTACAACAATAGAATCCTACAAGCTGTTAGAGAAAAGAAACAAATAACCTATAAAGAAAAGTCCATCAGAATTACAGCTGACTTCTCAGCACAGACTCTCAAGTTAAGGAGAGCCTGGAGTGAATTACTCCAAGTTCTAAAAGAAAACAACTTTAAACCCAGATTGATGTATCCTGGAAAACTATCTTTCAAAATTGATGGAGAAATAAGATACTTCCAAGACAAAGAACATCTAAGGAAATTTATGACCACCAAACCAGCACTCCAAAATGTTCTGAAGGACATTCTAGAAAGATCTAATAAGGACTATACTTCCATGAATCCCAACAGAAGGAATTCACCAGGGAAGGCAAATAATTAGAGAGAGGGGGATAAAAGGAGGAGCCAACAACAGGAAAATAACATAACAAGGATAAGTCAATACATATCAGTTATAACTGTCAATGTTAATGGTCTCAATTCACCAATCAAAAGCACAGACTGGCAGAACGGATCAAGAAGCAAGATCCAACAATATGCTGCATACACGAAGCACATATAGACTGAAAGTCAAGGGATGGAAAACAATACTCCATGTGACAAGAACCCAGAAAAAAGCATGGGTAGCTATGCTATTTGCAGACAAAGTGAATTTCAAGCCAAGACTGATCAAGCAAGATGAAGGTCACTGCATCCTTGTAAACGGAACAACCCAAGAGAAAGAGCTAGCAATCATAAATATATATGCAATAAATACCAGTGTACCCAACTATATAAAACAATTACTAACAGACAGGAGAAATCAAATAAGCCCTAATACAATTGTATTGGGAGACCTCAATACCCCACTGTCACAAAAAGATAAGTCAACTAGACAAAAAATCAATCATGAAATATAACTAAATCAGTTCAATCCCTGGTACCACCAAAAAAATAAAAATGAAGAAAGAAAAGAAATAGAACTAAATCAAACTTTTGAACAAATGGACCTAGTAGATGTCTATACAGTGTTCCATCTCAGAACATCAGACTATACATTCTTCTCAACTGCACATTCTCCAAAACAGACCATATACTGACTCACAGAACATGCTTAAGTAGATGCAAAGAAGTTTAAGTTATCCCATGCATACTGTCAGACCACAGTGTAATAAAGTTGGAAATCCATGCCAAATGAAATGATAAGAACTTCGTTAACACATGGAAATTAAATAGCACCCTACTGAACAACCAGATGAAATTAAAAAAGAAATTAAACAGTTTTTACAATTGCATGATAATGACAATACAACTTACTGGAACTTGTGGGAGACAATGAAAGCAGTCTTAAACAGGAAATTTGATAGTAAATACCTGTATCAGGAAAATAGAGCAAGTACATATAAACAACTTAATGTTGAACCTCAAACTTTTAGAGAAAGAAGAGCATGCAAAGCCAAAAGTTCATACAAAGGAGGAAATTATAAAGATCAGAGCAGAAACTAACACATTGGAGACTAAAAAAATACAAAAATCAATGAATTGAAGAGTTGGTTCTTTGAAAGATTAAATAAAATTAACAAACCCTTAGAGGTCTTTGACATCCTATGTTAGATTGATTCCTAGGTATTTCATTTTGTTGGATGTTATTGTAAAAGGTATTGTTTCCCTGATTTCTCTCTCAGTGAATTTTGTATATAGGAAGGCTATTGATTTTTGAGTGTTGGTTTTGTAACCAGGTATGTGACTGAATTAGCTTATTATATCTAGCAGTCTTTTGGTGGAGTTTTTGGAGTTTTGGGGGGGTCTTACAAGTAGAGTATCATTTCTTCTGCAAATAGCGATAGCTTGAGATAAAGATCATCTGTTCCAATTTTCTGTAGAGTTCTGTCATGAATGGGTGCTGGATTTTGTCAAAAGTTTTTCTGCATCTATTGAGATGATACGGGTTTTGCCCTTAGCTCTGTTAATATGCTGTATTACACTTATGGATTTACATATATTGAACCATCCCTGCATCCCTGGGATGAATCCCACTTTGACCATGGTGTACAACCTTCTTGACAATTTGCTGCAGTCTGTTTGCCAGCATCTTATTGAGGATTTTTGCATCAATGTTCACTAGGGAATTTGGCCTGTAATTCTCTTAGTTGGGTCCTTCTCTAATTTTGGCATCAGAGTAATGCTTGCTTACAGGAATGAATTTGGAAGCATCCTTTCCCTTTCAATTTCATTAAAAATAGAATAGCAAAGCTGATCCTGGGCAACAAATACAAGATGGGGGCATCACTGACTTGAAATTAGACTATAAAGCTACTGTAATAAAAACAGTGTGGTACTGGGGGAAAAAAAGACCCAAAGATTGGTGGAATAAATTAGATGATGCAGAAACAACTCCAGACACCTTATTTTTGATAAAGGTATCAAACATTCACTGGAAGAAAGACATTCTCTTTAATAAATGGTGCTGGAAAAACTGGCTCCACAATGCCAAAGAGTAAAAGAGCAAAACTGGACCTGTATATTTTCACCACGTACTAAGCTAAAATCAGAATGAATCAAAAATCTTAATATTAGAACAGAAACATTAGATATACTGGAAGGTAGAGTAAAAAAACTTTTGAAGACATTGGTGTAGGCAAAGACTATTAACAAAACTCTGATTGCATAGGAGCTATCACAGAGAAACAACCAGTGGGGTCTTATCCTACTGAAAAGCTTTTGCACAGCATGAGAAACCACAAACAGAGTAAAAAGACAACCCACAACGTGGGAGAAAATGTTTGCCAGCTGTACGTCAGACAAAAGTTTACTATCAAGTACATATAAAGAATTTTTTAAAAATCAGTCCTCCTAGATTCAAAGACCCAATCCAAAAATGGGCATCTCAGATGAATACACAATTCTCAGATGAAAAAATACAAATGGCAAATACGTATATAAAAATGTGTTTAACATCACTAGTCATTTGAGAAATGCAAATTAAAACAACACTGAGATTTTATCTCACCCCAGAAAGAATGGTTAATATTAAGGAATCAACCAATAACAAATGCTAGAGGGGGTGTGGAGGGGGGGTCCTTCTCCATTGTTGGTAAACTTGCAGACTGGTACAACCACTATGGAAATCAGTGTGGAGATTCTTCAAAAATTAGGATGAGAGATCCTATTCAACCCAGCTATTCCCTATCTGTATATCTTCCCAAAAGAATTTAAAACGTCATACCATAGTGATACATGTGCACACATGTTTATAGTAGCACAATTTGTAATATCTAGATCTTGGAAACAACCTAAATGCCCACTGACTGGGGAATGGATAAAAAAGATGTGGTATTTTAATACAATGGAGTACTACTCAGCCATAAATAAGGATAAACTTGAGGCTTCTATAGGTAAATGGATGCAAGTTGAGACCACATTCATTAATGAAATAAATAAGACACATATGTGTAATCATCATATTGTCTCATTAGTGTGAGAGGCTGAAACAACATAAATATATATATATATATATATATATATATATAATAGTTAAGATGGTTATACTAATTTCTCTGAGTTCACTGAAGAGAAAAATTTGTGCTGGTATTGCTTAGACAATTGAACACAGAGGTTTTGTGCTCTGGGTGAATGATTTTGGGATGACAATGCACAGTGTATGTACCATTGTTGCCCCTTGACTGATGTGTTCTGAAATGTCATTTTAGGGTTTTTTCTTTTTCTCCTTGAAATAAAAATTTTGAAGAAAATTTAAATGGCCACATTTCCAAAACTGAGATAGATTTAACACAATCCCAACCAAATCACCAAAAGCATCCCTCAGAGAACTAGCAAAAACAATTTTAAAATTCAATAGACCTAGAAGAGATTCAGAATGGAAAATGCTATCATGGGTAACAAGATCAAAGCAGCATCACAATTCTGGAATTTAAGTCATATTACAAAGTTACACAGATAAAAACAGCAAGGCATTGGCACATAAAATAGACACATAGATCAATAGTACAGAATAAAAACAGCAGAAACAATGCCATGCACATTAAGCTATTTGATCCTTCACAAAAACATACACTGCAGGAAAGGTAGCCTCTTTAATAAATGGTGCTGGGGAAATGGGCTGTGCACATGCAGAAGATTCAGTCTAGACTCATATTTCTCATGACATACTCAACTGAATTGAGTAGATTAAAGATCCAAATGGTAAAACAGAAACAATCTGATGGAAGATAAAGTAGGTAAAACTCTTGAAGATATAGGCATAGGCAAGGACTTTCTAAATAGAACTCCAATGGCAAAAGTAATACTAATAATAACCAACAAATAGGATCTGATCAAATTAAAACTTTTGCATAGCAAAGGTAACGACAACCAACAGAGTGAAGAGAAAACCTATAGAATGGGTGGGAGTGTAAACTAACACCATCACTGTGGAATCCTATTCATTTAAGGATTCATCAAGAAACTAAAGCTAGGGCCAGGGATAAGCTCAGAGGTCCAGATCTTGGAAACAACCTAAATGCCCACTGACTGAGGAATGGATATAAAAGATGTGGTATTTTAATACAATAGAGTACTACTCAGCCATAAATAAGGATAAACTTGAGGCTTTTATAGGTAAATGGATGCAACTATCCATTTACCATAGGTAAACTGGCTGGCAACCATGAGGTTGTGAGTTCAATCTCTGGTTCCAAAAAAAAAAAAAAGAAAGAAACTAAAGTTAGAAATTTTGACCCAGTTATTCCTCTTATATGTATCTTCCCAAAGGGTTAAAGACATCATATTACAATGATACATGCATAATCATTTTTATAGCAACACAACTTGTAATAAGTAAATCATGAAGGTAGCCTAAATGTCCATCAGAGAAAAGGATAAAGAAAATGTGGTATTTATACACACTAGGCTACTAGTGTGCCATAAAAGATAAACTTGAGTCACTTGTAGAAAAATAGATACCCCCAGAAGCCATAATATTAAGTGAAATAAATCAGACATACAGTTTTAAATATGGCATGGTTTCTCTTATATGAGTTAACCAAAATATAACTAAAGAACAAAGTAAACATTAGATCCTAGTATGCAGGTAACTAGGTAGCTAGATGTTCCCAGGAGGATGGTGAGAGAATAGGAAAATTAAGAAGAGATAAAAGCTGAGGTCATGTGGAGCCCTCCTGATGACAGAGAAGGAACTGCTCAACCATTCCAGCACATCTATTTATATACTCAGGAGAACGGTGTCAATTTCAACCCCACTGCCTAGCAACTCGTTTGCCTGGACCCCTTGCCTTTCTCAGGGCTGGAACAGCTTGTTTATGTGGCTCACTTAGGCTCTCCAGGTTTTCAGGGCTGGCTTTGCTTTAGCCACACATGTATGGTCAATCTCCAGCTTCAGCTACTCCTCACATAGAGATCTTGTTCTAATGGGAAGGAGATCAACATATGTAGGGGAGAGGAGGGATGAAAGGGAAAGGGGATTAAAGGGGAATTGAGATGTATTATGTATATGTATCAACTCCCCACAAAGGATGTGATCATTATTTAATGCAAACATGTACTAATAAAAATGAATAACACAAAAACTGAAAAAGAGAAGGGAAAGTAACAGAATTAAATAAAAGTAACAGAAAAAAAACAAAGAAGAAAAAGAGGAAAGGAAGGTAGGAGAAAACCCTCTTACCTTCCCCTCTCTCTAAGAAAAGAAAGAAAAAGAGAAATGTGCCCCAAAATTCCTCCATATGTTTGTATGAGTGGTTTCTCTCCAAGGTCTGGAGTATCGGCATCCACCAAATGTGTAGGATGGATAGTGAGTCCCTACTAAGTATTACTTTGTTTACACACATAATTTTTTTGAGTCCTGTCCCACCTTTCCTAGTAGGAGTGATTATTCAAGGATGTTTAGGGATATAGTCACTCTGGGCACTCCAAGGTTTTGTGTCCCCCTGTGTACCCCAAATCACTGCTTCTCTCCTAACTTTATAGCCTGTGGATTTGTGATGTGACCCCATTTCAGAGGCTCCTCTGTCTGTACACTCCAGGCTGTGGCAATCATCCAAGCTAAGGTGTATATCCACCCGTGTTGGAAGATGGAGAAATCAAACAGAATGCTGAGTTCTGTGCTGGATGTAGGCAGCAGGGCAGGGTCAAGCAATCCACTGGACCCCATCCCCTTCAAAAACCACATATAGAGCCAGAGTTTTACCTCAGCAATTCAAGCACTTGCCTGGTAAGCATGAAGTCATGAGCTTTGTCCTTCCCAGCATGAGCTGAAACTTTTCAGGTTTGTGACCTCCCCATACCCACTCATCATCCCTTGTGGCCATCTCCCACCCACTCACTGGTAGATTGACCCCAGAAACCTTGAAGTGTAATTACCCTATGGTTTCTGGTTCCTGGTGTAGCTCAGTCTTAAACAATTAACCCCTTCCCAATATATCTCCTTGTTAATCACTCAAATATGGCAGGCACTGTACTGGATTTCTGTTCAGTTCTAGTCTGCCATGTGGAAGGAGTAACTTTCAGAGTAAAACTCCATACTATTTTTGCAGTTTACAATAACTATGAGCATTTCTTGAGGTTAGGGCTGCTGGCCTGGTCCATGGGTTCTTCTTGAGGCTGCCAATCCTGTTGGGGCTTACCTTGTGTTAGCAAAGATGGTCCCACTCCCTGGAATACAGTGTTGTGGACTCCATTCTTTTCTGTGTTCTTGTGAAGTTTCCAATGCTCTGTAGTTTCTAGTTTTCCTATAAGCTTGCTCTTGATTCCTGAGGAGCTACTTCTTTTTTTCTTACTAATTGTCTAATTGTCTTTTGGGTGTCTCAATTCTAGGTCCCAGAGAGGCTGCATTTTGCGCCCATGCTTTATTATCCCATTTTTAATCTTTCTTTTGTTTGCCTTTAGAGTTTTCACTTTATAACATTCCTTTTTTAAAATTCCCTTTCCCTTTCATCCCTCCATGGAAAATGCACCATGACATATCAAGAGAAAATAAAATTTAAATACCAAGTGTTGTTTTACACACAACTTTTCAAGCACAATTCTTAGAGATATACAGTCATATTTATTTTTAAACCAGTTTTAAAATTTCACCAGAAAATAAAAACTAGATTTTGGTTGAATAATAAAATGCCTAAAATATGTCATTCTCTATACTAGGGGCTAGAGAAGGCAGCTGCCATTTTGAGATTCTACAATAAAACTAAGATAATATGAAGAGGACTGCAGAATGCAACTCAGGTCGCTGTATCAGGAGACTTGCTGTTTACCACTAGTATGCATTTTCCCCTTCTTCATTACATTAAAATACTTAATTTTTTTTATAATTTTATTTAAAGAGGAAAAAACAAAACAAAATAAAACAGAATAAAGGGTAGCAACCATACAGTATTCCAAGGAAAAAAGGAAAAGTACAACAACAATAAAACCTAAGAAATTATTACCTAATTACATACTGACTTCTTGGAAATAGTTGTTCAAATTACAAAGTTAAAACATGTAAAGTAGACATTCAAACAGTGAGACTGTTAACAGTTCTGCTCCACGATCTGACAAAAACAACAATATGGTCATCCATCTTACCCACTCAAA
>PVJX010049907.1:0-10886 GCA_004027295.1 Dolichotis patagonum | reverse complement strand
ACCCTTTTCTTGTTGTTTAAGGCTCCTCTAGAGGGCGCAGGCTAGGAGCTTTAGCCCTCTTCAATAGGTTATCAGAGATTAGAGTTCACCCACAGGCAGTGTGCGCTAGCTCCTCCCTTCTGGGCCAGTCAACCTTTGCAGGCCTTCACTGAGCCAGTGTGCACTGATCTCAGGGAAGTAACTGGGTCCCCGCCAGGGGCGTGGCCTAGTCCAAGCAGATTCCACCAATCCGCTCGGCGAGGGGAATAACCAGCTGAAGCCACTTCCTTATAGAGTTAGGGCTGTCCTGCCCAAATCCAACATGTGGTCCAGTCGGTTTCCCCTTTCCCATGGGAGGTTCTTATTCCCATCACACCGCGACCCAGAGAACTGCTGGGCTCCCCGACTCCGACCCCAGCGCGGCTGCGGTGGGAATCCACGGTGCCTCTGGGTGGGTTGCGCGCAGAGCGGGTCCCGGCGAGCAGCAAGCCGGGCTGTTTAGCTCCGATCTCCAGCGGCTCAAGCCAGTCACTTAGGTGCGGATCGCTTGTTCAGGTCGGGCAGGAATTCAGGCGTCTCGAGGAGGGTGCCATGCTTGCTGATCTTATCTTCACTAATAGTAGCCCCAGGACCTCATATTCGCGTGGTTTTTTTTCACTTTAGTTTCTTCGTGGGTTGTGAGAGTCTATCTCTCTCTGTTTGGCTCTCTCCAGGGTGTTCTATTCTGGCATTTGACCTGTCTCTCACAGAGAGGGTCTCTCTCCTGCTACCTACCAGTCCACCATCTTGTCTCCTCTCTGTGTTGAACTCTTAACAAATTTAAATTTTATTTCAAGTAATACCCCATACCACAGACAGCTTAAGAATCATGTACAAATTGTAAAATTCCCATTTGAGAGAATTTTTATAGTGATTGGTCAGGACAACTCCTGTGGGATGTTTAGGGAAATGGAAAAACAGGCTATATGATGTTTGTACATCTTCTGAACAAACACACTAATGCAAGCAAGGTCTGAATAATTTACCACGAACTACATCCATTTAAAGTACATATTTCAATTTATTGTTGTTGTACATGCATGAAACTACCACCACAACTGAGACCTAGAACTTAGTACATTTTTTAAATCTATAATTTATCTTACTGTTAGGTCAGAAATTAAGTTTATTTGATCCAGGGAACAAATTTATAGATTGCATCCACTTGTTTAAGCTGATGTAAACATTCTCCTTACAATAAATTCTTCTCTGTGTCTTAGTTGTTAAATGTGAGCTGATCGGTGCCTGTCCTTTGTAGCTCTTGAAGTGATTAACTCGTGACTGGCTCTGGATTTCATCAGAGTAATAGATTTTTACAAGTCACAGTGAAGAAATTGTGATAAAATGTGGGATTGTTAATTTCCTGACTTTGGTCTTAGAAAAATATAGTAAAAGTACAGATATTTAATGCTTCCTTTTTTTTTTTAATCCAGCTTGCATTGGTAACTTGGAGAGATTGTCTATTCAGGCCATTGAATAAACAGGTACCTTCTTGTGAGTGAGTGTGTGTGTGTGTGTGTGTGTGTGCGCGCGTGCATGCGTGTGTGCACGCATGCATGCATACACGTGCATTTTTCTTCTTAATCCTTTCCTGGTGTCACTATTTAGCGTCTGTGTTTCTCACACTTTGGGAATCCTCAAGAGCATCTCTCACCTTGCATTGTTTGTAACTCTGAACCTCTCAGAGAGGGTATGTAATAATGTCTATTGTATTCTGTATCTTACATCATTCCTGTATTCTTTTTAAAGGTAACAAATGCTGTTTTAAAACTGATTGAAAAGGAAAGAAATGGTGAGACCATCAATACAAGACTGATTAGTGGAGTTGTACAGTCCTACGGTAAATAATCTCCCTTTAATTTACTCACTTTTCATATCACATGACAACACAGTGTCGGACAGATTCGTTTAAAATATTTTAATACCAAGAATATGGCTAGCTAAGTCAGTGTGATTTTATTTGATTTTACTCATCATAAAAGTTGTTTGATCCTTGTGCCTTAAGGATATTTTGGTGAAAAAGAAATTTGAATTATTTTCTGGTCACATACTGAGATACTCTATATATGCTATGATAGTGTAACAGAGCTAAATGATAACTAGAAATCCATATCAGCTTGAAAAATTGAGATCAAGAAACTGATAAAGTAATACAGTGTCTTTAAAACTTGGGTAGCATTGTTATTTCCTTGAAAGTTTAAATATGAAATTTTTATTGTTTTTGGAAAGGTAAAAAGTTCTTTAAATGAACTTTATCACTTTAAAGTATTCCTGGCCATGAGTCAGAATTACTATTTTTTTCTTTTTTTTAATACAACTTGGATTTTTTTTTTTATTGAAACCAGTGTACTTTAATACTAGTAAATAAGTTACCTTAGACATTCCATTCCCATTGACCTTTTAAGCATAACTGAAACTGAATGCTACACCTAAGTATTTTCTGTGAAATATAACAAAAATAGGGTAATTGAAATATAGCTCATATTTATTTCTAGTGGAATTGGGGCTGAATGAAGATGATGCATTTGCAAAGGGCCCTACGTTAACAGTGTATAAAGAATCCTTTGAATCTCAATTTTTGGCTGACACAGAGAGATTTTATACCAGAGAGAGTACTGAATTCTTGCAGCAGAACCCAGTTACTGAATATATGAAAAAGGTAAGCGTAAATACAGTACGTAAAGTAGCCTTAAGTTGCAGTCATTACACCTCACGCGCTTCTCCACCTCCCCACGCACGAGTGCTGTGTTGGCACCGTGTCCCGTGGTGTCCCCGAGGGTGTGTGTGCTCTCCTGCATCTCTGCAAGCTGCTGTGACCCCCAGTGATCACGACCAAGTGTGTAACTGCACTCGTCTTATGTGCTCCATTGTTTCTCCTGGGATGTGGATCTGTGTCTGATGAGCATCATAGTCTTGTCAATGAGAGAATTTTAAGAAACAGGTATTTTTCAGGTTTGCAGGTGTTTTAAGTTTCTGTGTCTTGTGCCTAAAACATTCCTTTTGGAGCCGTAGCACTGCTTTCAAGTTGTGTTAGAGTGGCCCTTTAGAAACAGGCGGATCCAGATTCTGATCTGAGTGAGAACAGATGTCGGGCTGCCCCGTGCATCACACCCCCTTTGCTGTGCTGAGTGATGCTATCACAAGGTCCTTGCAGGGTTGTTCTTTGTTCTCTCCCTTGGACATGTGCCCAGCCTAGACATAGGCTCTGAGGAGTAAGTAGGTCAGGAGCTGTGGAACATTCTCCACACATGGGCAGATAGTGACCGCTCCAGGTGTTGTGGACTGCATGTGGTTTCTGCTGATGCCGTTCACCTCTGCCATTGTAGGGCAAGAATAGCACGGCAGTGCGTAAACAGCCAAGTGTGGCAGCACTCTAGTCCAAGTTAGAAACAGGCAGCGTGGGTTTACCTATGGCTGTCATTTGCTGACCCGTGAACTAGCAGTACTAGTAGATTCCGGGAGTCTGCAACATGCTGAGTTTGACACCTGCTTTGCCTTTTATTCCACTCACTCGGATAGTGAATGGGCTGCAGAGATAGAAAGACAGTCTGCGGAGGAAGTCAGTAAAAGCCACAACTCTGCTCCCATCTCACAGAGGAAAGTCCAGCCCCGTTGGCGGTGTGCTGGGTGCATTTTCTCACAGGAGATCGAGTTCCTGAGTGGAACTCCTAAGTTTGAAGTTGAAGGTCCTTGACAATTTTTCTCACACCTAAAGGATGAAATAAATAAAAAATATTATACTCAGAATCCTAATAGTTCTTTTTTTTTTTTGGTGCCGGGGATTGAACTCATGACCTCGAGCTTGCCAAGCGGGCACTGAGCTAAACACCCAGCCCCCTAATAGTCCTTTCATACTTATTTTGTGTTAAATTGTATTCGTGTGCAGACTGAACCCCAACCAGCTGGGAGTGTCAGACAACTGCCTGCCAAATGGACTGTATTGAAGTATCATCTGTTTTGAGCCTTTGCATTGTCTGTCACTTCATTTTTGTGGCATGACGGTATAGTTTTCTTAAGCACATCTCTTAGTGAACTCTTCTGTAGATGGTGGTTTTGTAAAGGCTGTGTTTTTTAAGTGGAGCTCTTAGCAGAGTGCACATCCACTGTCGTCCCAACCCCCAAGCCTGTCCTTTTTACGGACTCTTCATGTACTGTCATCGTCTCAGTTCTGTGTGTATCGTGGAGTGAATTTCTCTGGAACTGTTACAGTTTGGCCCAGGTGTCACAGACCTGAGTGGGGTGTAACAGACCTGACTGAGGAAGTCTGTAATGCACTGACTGTAAGCACAGGTCTGACTTCAACCAGGTAATCAATTCCACTTGGGTTCTATAGAAAGCTTGCGTCTCCAGCAGAGCAGTGCATCATTTGAAATCCCTCCGTTTTCCTCCTAGACGTTGATTTTAACCTTTCCATTCCTCAACGTCCTCACCCATAAAACAGCTATAATAATGAGAATTTGGTTTTAATTTACAAACCATCTAAAATGAGATATAAAGGAAATATGTGTTTATGAATGCAGCAAACTGTAGCTGAGCGTGTGACAAAAAGCTAGTGTGGTGGAGAGAGTTGGTCTCATACACACCTTGCAGCAGAACTGTAGAGTAAAAGGTGCTTGCTTCATTCAGTAACTTAGGGAGAAGTGATGTTTATATTAAAACAAGAGTAACAGCGCAAAACTTGTAACAGTGTTGAGATAAAGAGAAATACTGTGCTTTCAGCTGCCACTGTGGGCTTAGATGGTCAAATTCCTTGGAGGTCTCTGCATTTTTCTATTATCAGAAGTTGTTTAGTTGAGACATTTGAGCATCAGTGGCTCATCTTTCTAAGGATGACTGAACAACTTAAGCCACTTCATTTTTTTTAAAATAGGGAACTGAGCCAAGGATTTAGCTCAGCGGTGTAAGCACCTGCCTCGCAAGCGCGAGATTGTGAGTTCAATCCCCAGTACCAAAAAAAAGTAAAATAGGGAACTGATCCTAATAGAAGAGCTTAGTTTTATGTTGGCATCTGAATTGCTCTTGGTATTCTAACATCATTGTCTGCTGGTCAGGAGCTTGTTTGACCTGGGGTCAGTAAAGAACGTACACATTTGTCCTGTGTGACACCCAGGCCCTGGATTTGCTTCCTGATCCATGAAGCCAGCCACAAGGGCCTTCCCGCACGGGCACCACTCACTCTCCTGCTGGCGGCCTCTGCAGGAAGCCTCTGAGTTGTAGAGGGGAGAAGCCAGTGCCCCTGAGAGAGCAGTTCAGAGGCTGGTCTCCCTCTGGGAAGGAGGAAGCGTGTTTTGCTGCCCAGGGAGACTGTTCTTCAGAAAGCAACACAGCTTCAGCCAGAGAGGGCGGTGCCTCCGCAGGCAGGGCACGTGCAGTGGCCACACTGCTGCAGCCTTTGTTCTGGAGGGGTCAGGCTGAGCAGTGCAGCAGGATCTGAACTCAGAACATCTCTTCATGCACAGAAGAGCTTTGCAGTCAGAGAAACAAAATGACACACTCTTGTCGCTTTGGAAAAAACATAGCCAACACTCGAGTCTCAGGACGTTGTTCCTGCTTATGTTTGTAAACCAAATTGGAATGTGGATGTAAGTTTTTTGGTAACCTGTTAATGATTTGTAAGCATGTTTTATACTTATTTTAGTGGGCAGTGCAGTTTCATTCACCAAATTATGCTAGAATTTATCATAAGAATTACAATTTTTTAATTAGGTAAGAGTATTTACCTCAGTTGAGTACTTTGAAAATTTTTATGTTTATTTATGAATCCTACTTTTCTTCTTTCTCGTGCTTTTATTTGGATGTACTTTCTGACTTGTTAGCAGTCAGGATGTATTAAGTATATTGACCTCTCAGTGCGCACTGCAGGTATTGTCCACGCTTACTTTTCCCCTTGAATTCCCGCTGTGAAATGTGTGATATGGCACTTGCCTGGCTTTGGCTTGGTGGCTGTCCCCTGGGCACTCAGGGGAGGCCCACGCGGTCACTTGTTCATTTTACGTTTTCTTGGCTCCTGAGTGTTCATTTCCAGTTGTTTTTCCAAATTTATACAAAATTATTTCAAATATGCAAATGATTTGGGGCAATTTTTGGACAAACTGGCCTGTTTACCATTCAAAATACAGTTTTTATCTTTATTCAGATCACCTGAACCATTTGAAATTACTGAAATTTCTTCCTTGTTTTGGGAATTTTGTGGTTTGTCTGACACCTTTTACCACACATTTTCTGGTGATGGATTCTACCATACACTGACATTTACTCTTTCTCTTACTGTCTTGAGTTGCCTATTTTCCTCTCTATTGGAAGAAAATGCAACAAACGTGTTAGCCAGTTGGTTTCAGAGGTGCATATTCAGGCTAAAATGGTTTCGAAAGTCTCACTGCTAACAATTACTTTCAAGCGGTCATTTCCAGAATTATATTGGTGTGGCCCCTGACTGCTGGCAGCTTTTAGTCCAGAGTGGAGGTTCGTCCTGTGGTGTGGACATACGGAGAGGACTGTGGGTGTCTTGGGACAGGTTGCGAGGTAACCCTAAGAGGTGGAATAACACTGAAGCATGAAGGCAGTTGAATGATAATGACTGTAATGTTGGACTTAAAAGGAGAGTGTAAAACATGAGAGAAACTAGACCATCTCGCTGGCTCCTCAGCCGTGGTTGGCATTTGCCCACAAATCAAAAATCCACTTCCCTTTTTCTCTTAATCATGTTTTAGTAGAGCAGATTCGTGGGATTAACTCGCCGTTATTCACACAACAGTTCTTTAGCCACAAATGGAAACCATTGCTTCGAATTAACTCTGCAGGCAGAAGCCCGACTGCTGGAGGAGCAGAGGCGCGTACAAGTCTATCTGCACGAGAGCACGCAGGATGAGCTGGCCCGGAAGTGTGAGCAGGTCCTCATCGAGAAGCACCTGGAAATCTTCCACACGGAGTTCCAGAACTTGCTGGACGCCGACAAGAATGAAGGTGAGCTGCAAGATCAGGGCGTGTAGGAACTGTGCTCACCACCCATAGCGATATGTGCATTTTGAAATGGTTTGAAATCCCAGCCTGCGGGCCGGTGACGTCTCCAGTGACATTTCTGAAGAGAGGTCATGTGTGGCCCATGGTAACAAGTTTAGGTCTCTGTCCAGTATTTCAGGTATTAGTTTGGAGAAAAAGGATCTTTCCGGTTTAATTTGCTGCATACATTTTAACATTAAATGATACTACCCACAATGGTGTTTTCTTCCTTGAAACATTCTCTGAGGTCATTTACATTTCCCTTAATTTCCTGTGCTTTACTGGCATGCCTTAGCAGTTCAGACATCCCTGTTTGAATTTGGAGTTTTTCTTCTGTGGCCTCATAAATTGAACATACTCTGTATATATTTGTTAAATGAAGAGCTTGGGGGACTGTCTTGTGACTTGTTTGTACAGTTGAAATAGCTTTTCATTTTCTAAATATTTTCATTTTTTAAAAAACGAATATCTGAGTGCCTGTTGTGTCAAACACAAATACAAGTATTGAATTTTTTATTTAAAAGACTTTTTTTCTCTATTCTGTTAGTGGATTCTAATAAGGGGGAAATAAACCTATACAATGTATGAAATAAACTTCTACAATAGCCTAACTTCATTGTTATTTTCAGCAAAATATATTAAAGAGAAAATATTGTAAGTAAATGTTTTTGGTTAAGATCTAAAAACACTTAGTAGAGAATATTTTTTCATCTCCACATAAATACATAATTAGTAGAACAACTACGCAAAGTTTGTCTCCAGCATAAAGGTGGCCATTTTCTTCTTTCAGATTTGGGGCGCATGTATAATCTTGTATCTCGAATCCAGGATGGCCTGGGAGAATTGAAAAAGCTGCTGGAGACACACATTCATAATCAGGGTCTCGCGGCCATTGAGAAGTGTGGGGAAGCTGCTCTGAACGTAAGTGATACTCACCTGAGGCCCAGTCAGGACCATTTTCACACATGGGTGTGACCATGTGGTGTGTACCTCCATTTACAAATCTGAGCAGTTAAGACTTTTCCCAAAACTCTTGTAAAGAACTTGTTCTGAGTTTGCAAAACAAGTTCACAGACCTCTTTACTTAGCAAATGCATCCCTAAATCACCTCTGGCACTTTTGAGGGGCTGAAGCTGTCAGGTTTTTTAGGTTTTGCACCTCATTGTTCCTGCCTGCCTGACAGAAGGGCTTCTAGAGAAGACTTGTTCTGCCGCTGCAGCCCAAGCTGTGCCTCTCCGGGACTTTGATGAGGTCACACACCAGGCCATGGATGCCACCACGGCCCTGGCATCTCCAGCAGTCCTCATGCGCCCCATCCCAGAGCTGCTCTGGTGTTCTCATAGTAGCTTCACATAGGAAGTGTGACATTGTACCAAGACATGGGTCAGTTGTCCCTTTCCCTGGTTTTAATTTTCAAAATGTTTAGGAGAACTCGTGGAGGAAACGTTTCTCAAATGTAGTTGGTTCTTATGCCTGAATTGAGAAAACTTTTCCCTCTCTGATTTTTGTTGTTTCCTATTTATGAAAAATTTCCTATTTTATGAAGAATTCATATTCTTAGTATGTTTTTTCAAAACTATACTTTGCTGCTGTCGTTGTGAGGTTCTTTTTCCACAGTGAATTTGGAGGTTGCTCCCTCTTTCAGGATGAATGGAAAGCTCTTCCTTTGTGTTTATAAAATGATTGGCATTGAATATGGGAGGGAGTTGGCGTAGTAGTGGTGCTGTGGAAAAGTTCTTGAAAAGACAGATTCACTGTGAGCTTAAGTGTAAGCCCCCAGTCTGAACAGTCTGCCTGCTGTTTGCTGCGGTCTTCAGGTGCATGCTTCCCCTGTCTCTGGCGGGTGCTTAGAGAAAAGTGTGTGCAGTCATGCCTGCCCTGTGGGCTGCTGGGAACAGGTAGTACATGCAGAGGGCCAGACACAGCCCTTAGTGGTGGTGAGTGCTGTTCTTCACAAGTGTACACAGTTTTTGAAATGTATAGTTTAACACTTACTGGATATGATGGCACACACCTTCAGCTACAGTCGTGGGCGGGGGGGGGGGGCAGAGACAGGAGGATTGCAAGTTTGAGACCAGCCCGGGCAATTTAATGAAACTTTCTCAGAATAAAAAGGTTTGGGGTATAGCTCGGTATTCTTAGGGTTTCATCCTCAGTGTTACAAAAAGAAAGAATTTTTTAGTTGCCTTTACATTTTGATGACTTCTCTTCCAAACTGAAGGCCTCTGTTGCAGAGGTCTGACAGATGCTGGTTGTGGTGGTGCGCCTGTTGCCAGCACTCTGCGAGGCTGAGGCAAAAGCACTGCAAGTACAACCCTAGCCTGGGCTACTTACAGCTCAGTGAGATGCTGTCTGAGAATTAAAATGAAACGAAGACTGGAGATGAGCTCAGTGCAGAGGCCCTGGTTCACCCCCGAGCCAGGGGTGGGAGCCTGATAGACCCAGGTGCACACACACAGCCTGGGCTTTCCAGAGAGCCAGCCTGGGGTTAAAGGCAACACCCTTCTGTGGGAGCAGGTCTTGTACAGTTGGTCTCAGAACTCAGTTTGACTCTGTGGACAGCAGAGCCAGATAAATGACTGGACTTTCCTCAAAAATGAGTTAAGTGCTAAGTTTCTTATCTCATGAGACAGTATTAAAATCATGAATTAGAGCTGAGCATGGTGCACATTCCTGTAATCCCAGCACTCAAGAGGCAGAGGCAGGAGAATCACTGCAAGTTCAAGGGCAGCCTGAACTACACAGTGAGGCCCTGTCTCCAAAAAATAAGGTGTGGTGGTGCACAGCTGTAATCCCAGCACTCAAAAGGCTGAGACAGGAAGAACACTTGAGTTTTGTGACCAGTTTAGGCTACATAAGCAAGACCCTGTCTCAAAATTAATTAATTAATTCAATAAAATCATGGATTAATGAAGCAGGTTTTACTTTTTCATGTGAAATGTTATGTTAACCAATGAAAATGGCCTTAGGGGCATCACATTTTTATCTGTTAGTAAAAAGTACCAGAAAAAAAATGAGGTTGTTTGAATCAGTAAAAATCACAATTAGTATACTTAACTTTTGCTAGGACTTAATTACTTTGAGAAAACAATTTTTTTTAAGTTTTAAAATTTATTTTAAAGAAGGTAAAACCAATCATAACAAACCATCATAAGAGATACAGGCCTAAAAACATTACACAATCAACAATAGTTACCATAATGCCTTCTGATATCTTCAAAATAGTTGCAGATAACTTCAGACATAGTAAAAATTAAACAGAACAGACTAGAAACAATAAAAACAAGATAATGAATGAAATAGCTGTTCCTGCCATCAGATTTGACATAATCAAATAAAACAAAAGAGAATGAAACCCAACCCAACAAAACAATGGAAATGATACAGTATTTCTAAAATTACAAGACCATAGGGAATCAGCAGCCCTCAGAAGAGATCCGCCCCCTGGATGCCACACTGCGTACCACTGTCCTCTGAACCCATGATCAGACCACTGACCCTAGACCTGCAATGTTAGTGAAACACCAAAGTATCACAGGCATCCAACTGCATTTCACCTCCATAGCTGTCACCACAGCCTGTGTTTCTCTGGACAAACCAGTCGCTCACGGCGGGAAGGGGCTGGGATCTGTCTGTTCGGTCTGATGTGTCCTTTGTCCTCTCTTCTCGCAGCTGGTGAATGGCACTGACTCATGGGGCTAGGGTCTCAAGAAAACGATTTTTTAATGTTTGAAAACATTTTCTCAATCCAGTTGAATCACAGGATCTAAGAATTATTTATAGTTAGCATATTTCATGTCAGAGAAGGCATTCATTGAGTGATGTTTGTTGGGAGGTGTTGTGGGTGGGGTTGGATTGGGTTTGCTTGG
>PVJX010049906.1:0-10890 GCA_004027295.1 Dolichotis patagonum | reverse complement strand
TTTTTTTTTTTTTTTTTTTAGTCTCCAGTGTGTTAATCTCTGACCTTTAATTTCCTCCCTTGTATGAACTTTTGGCTTAGCGCGCTCTTCTTTTTCTAGAAGTTTGAGGTTCAACATTAAGTTGTTTATATGCACTTGCTCTGTTTTCCATACATGGGTATTTACTGCTACACGTTACCCTCTTAAGACTGCTTTCATTGTGTCCCACAAGTTTCAGTATGTTGTATTGTCATTATCATTCAACTATAAAAACTGTTTAATTTCTTCTTTAATTTCATCTGTGAACCATTGGTTGTTCAGTAGGGTGCTATTTAATTTCCATGTTTTGGTGAAGTCCTTGTGGTTTCCTTTGGCATGGATTTCCACTTTCATTGTGCTGTGGTCTGATAATATGCATGGGATGATTTGAATTATGTTGCATTTACTTAAGCATGTTCTGTGAGCCAGTATATGGTCTATTTTGGAGAATGTCCCATGTGCAGCTGAGAGGAACGTGTATTCTGATGTTGTGGGGTGGAACACTCTATAGACATCTACTAAGTCCATTTGTTCAAAAGTTTGATTTAGGTCTAATATTTCATTGTTGATTTTTTTTTGTCTAGTTGATCTGTCTTTTTGTGACAGTGGGGTACTGAGGTCTCCTAATACAGTTGTATTAGGGCTTATTTGCTTTTTCATGTCTGTTAGTAATTGTTTTATATATCTGGATGCACTGGTGTTTGTTGCATATATATTTATGATTGTTAACTCTTCCTCTTGGATTGTTCCCTTTATGAGGATGTAGTGTCCTTCTTTATCTCTCTTAGTCTTGGCTTGAAATTCACTTTGTATGAAAAGCTACCTCAGCTTTTTTCTGGGTTCTTGTCACATACAGTATTGTTTTCCATCCTTTGACTTTCAGTCTATGAATTTCTTTTTGAATTAAATGTGTTTCTTGTAGTAGCATGTTGTTGGATCTTGCTTCTTGGTCCATTCTGCCAGTCAGTGTCTTCTGATTGGTGAATTAAGACCATTAATATTGACAGTTATAACTGAAATGTATTGACTTATCCTTCTCATGTTATTTTCCTGTTGTTGGCTCTCCCCCACCCTTTTTCTTCCTTCCTCTAATTGTTTGCCTTCCCTGGAGGATTCTTTGTGTTGGGTTCATGGAATTGTAGTCCTTATTATCTCCTTATAGAATGTCCTTCAGAACATTTTGGAGTGCTGGTTTGGAGGTCACAAATTTCCTCAGATGTTCTTTGTCATGGAAGTATCTTCTTTCTCCATTTTATAATATAGTTTTTCAGGACACATCAATCTGGGTTGAAAGCTGTTTTCCTTTAGAACTTGGTACTGCACTCCAAGCTCTCCTTGATTTCACAGTTTGTGCTGAGAAGTGAGCTGAGATTCTGATGGGCTTTTCTTTTCTCTAACAGCTTTTAGGATTCCATTGTTGTGTTGAATTTCTGAAATATCTCTTTTTCTTTTTTCTTTCTTTCTTTTTTTTTTTTTGTACCAGGGATCAAACTCAACCTTGTGCTTACCAGGCAGGTGTGCCGCTGAGCTAAACCACCAGCCTTTCTCCCTCCCTCCCTCTCCTCTCTCTCTTGGTACCGGGGATTGAACTCATGACCTTGCACTTACCAGGCAGGTGCTTATGCCACTGAACTAAATCCCCAGTCCAAATTTCTGAAAACTTGACTATAATATGCCTGGCTGTAGATTTTGTCAACCATTGCTAATTGTAATTCTATATGCCTCATTTATCTGATGTCAAATTCTTTTTCTCCACCAGGAAAGTTTTCCATCATGATTTCTGTGAACATTTTTTAAAAACGTCATTTGTGGTATCTCCTGTTTATCCATTGATTCCAATTAATCTTTAGTTATTATTCTTTGTCTCATCTAGCAGCTGCTGGATTGATTTCTCATGTTCCCTTGTTATTTTTGAGAAATCTTTCTTTTCCCAGTCACTAACTGCAAGCCTGTCTTTAATCTCTCTCACATTTGCCTAATCTGATTCAGATACTTTCAGTGGAGTTTTTATTCTCCTGGATATCTGCTTCAGTCTGCTTTATGGATTCCATTTCTTTCCTATGCTGATCTTCCATAATTTTCTTTAACTCATCTAACGTTTTGTGTCTGTTCTAACATTGCTAAGCATGGTGTTCATTTTAATAATCTCTGTAGTTATCTGAGAGATTATTTCTGATTTCAGTTTTTCTTTTTTTTTTTTTTTTTGGTACCGGGGATCGAACTCATGACCTTGCGCTTGCCAGGCAGGCACTTAAGCCACTGAGCTAAATCCCCAGCCCTGATTTCAGTTTTTCCAGAGCCTCTTTCAATTGCTTTTATTTTAAACACCTCAGAGAAGCCTGGTCAGGGGCTTTTAGATTGTCCCATCTCATTGTCACCTGGATTTGCCTTTGGTGAACTGCATGTCTGGAATTGCATTTTGCTGAATTATCTTCTCATATTATTTTATCTCTAAAAAGTTGAATTCCTGGAGTGATGCTTGTGAATTATCTATGGTAGGTTGCTTTATTGGTAGTTTTAGGACCCTTATGTGATGATTACTTCTCTGAGGTATCTTCCAGGTTGTTATGGATTAAAAACTGTTGGTCAACTTAATGCCAGCAGAATTAAATCAGCATGGTGCTGAGCGTAGATGTGCCACCTGAGGAAAGTTGCCAGCAAAAATAGAGACATGGAGAAGATGAGGGAGGCGTTATGGGTTCTCCTATGTGTTGCTGTTTGAGCCCTGGGTTCTCCTGGAGGAGCTCGTCATGACTAGCCTCCCCTGTGTGAGTTCGACCATTGTCATCAGAGCAGCTCGGGACCTTATTGGTGAGAGTGGCTATGGTTCACTTTGGGGGAGCTCTGGTCCTTACCTCGAGCATCGCTTCCTGGCTCCAGAGAGGAAGATGTGTACTTTTAATCTCCAGGACAAACTCGTCATTCTGGCTTCCTGGCATGTACTCAACTATGCTTATCATCAGAGGAGCTCGGGGCCTCCGTGTCACTGAGGACAGCTGTGGTGCTTTTCAGGACAGCCCTGGTCTTTATTATGAGTGTGACTCCTCGGCTCCAGTGTAGAAACCTCAACCTACCAGTACAGCTCCTTCACCCCGCTGGCATGGACATTCTAGCTTCCACTGCTGACCTTTGGGCCTTCCCAGCACAGATCTGTAAGAGACTGGCATGAGTCCTTCTCCTGGGCTCTAGTCCTCCATTTGGACTCGTGGGAGGCATTGTCATGGGCTCTAGGTTTTCATCTGGGTTCATGCAGGACATTGCTGTGGGATCCAGGCCCTGGGATGAATATTTTATGTCTTTAGTGTTGTGGAAAGATTTCCTGCACTTTCTTGTGTTAACTCTGGGTGACCATCATAATACGATATAAATTCTGTGTCCTGATTCTAACTGTTCTCCAAACAACCCCTGATTACAACACAGGTATAGCTGGTTTTTGGTTTTTGAGTCAGGTAGAAGATCTTACCTCTTCAGTCTGTGGGAGATGAGAAGTTGTTTGGCCTAGTCCCTGGTCCTTTGGCACTGTGCTTCTGTATTTTCTGTGACCCTTAGTTAATCTCAGTCATTGAATAACAAGACCAACTGCTGCTTAGAAAAATTATGTCAACTTTGGCTATAATGGTACCAGTTGCATCAAACATAGTCTATAAAACAACAAAGTGAGCTAACTTTTAATTTGCAACTTTTAACCGTATGAACTAGATTTGTGATTATATAACAAAATGCAAAACAGACCAGATAATTATATGCAATACAGAATTGCTTAATGTGTTAATTTTTCCCTTGGTTACACTTTAAATGGAGAAAATAGAGAAGTAGAAGAAGAGAAAGAGATTAGAAGTAAGGTTGGAGGACAGAGGAGGATCCCGCCAACTCTCTCAACCTCAGCTGAGAGCTACTAGGTGGAGGTGGTAGTGCTTCTGGGTTCTGAGCTCAGCTGGCCTGTGTCCAAGATGGCTCCTGGCCAGTCGCTGTCTCCTGCGAGAGGACTAAGTCCTCTGCCCTCCCTGTCAGACAGTGAAGTCCCCCACATCCGCTGCTCCCCTCCACTGCTGTGACACTCTGCAGACGTCTCTGGGGTCACCAGCCGCCATGGCATCGTGCCTCAGCAGGTTCTAACCGCTCCTCTTACACAGTCAACCCCATCTCAGGGAGAAGGCGCACTGGCTACCACTTTCTTCCATGTGGAAGTTTCTCTGTTCACTCACTCTGTGGGCTTCTATTCGCACTTCAGATTTTTCCTGGGTCCAGAGGATCCGCTTTCCTCTTCCTTGTCTTCCTCACGATGCTCTGTTCCAGCGTCTGGATGGTCACTCTCAGAGAGGCTGTTTTCTCTGCTGCTTACTGCTCTGTCACTGCTAGTGAATTTAAATTATTTTTTGAGATAGTTCTCAACATGTAATTCAGGCTGGTCTTGAGCTCACAATGTAGTCCAGGTTGCACCAACAGCCAATCTCCTGTTTTAGCCTCTCTAGAACTGGAATTGTAGGCCTACACCACCATGCCCATCTCATTATTTTAATTTTGAGGAAGGGTCTTACCAGTTTACTGAATCGTCCAAGTTAGGTTTAAACTTGCAATCCTTCTGCTTCAGTCTCCCAGAGTACCACGATTACAGGCATGTCACCATGCCCATCTGGAGACGCCTCTTTCTCTTTTCTTTTCCTGGCTCCCCCGCTTCTTTCCTTCCTTTCTAACTTCCTAGTTTTTTGAAACAGATTCTCAGTATGTGGTTCAGGCTAGTGCTGAACCCATTATGTAGCCCAGACTGGCCTCGGACTCACAGCAATCCTCCTGCCTCAGCCTCTCAAGTGCTGAGATTACAAGTGTGAGGCACCATGCCTGCCTGGAGCACCCCGTTTTCCAAGCCAGCTGCTATGTGAGTTTAGTTTCAAGACCAGCATGCTGTGAGGAGGCCTAAATTACCTGCCTGAAGAGGGAGCGGGGCAGGGACACAGGGTCCACCAAGGCAGGCAGTGCCTGCTTGAAACGCACTGCGGTAGCTGCCGACTGAATGCTGTTGACTCAGTGACGCTGGGGCCGAGGAGCCACTCAATTGCATCTTTGCTGAGTCTCCAACAGGCAAAATGGTTGTTTTCAGCCGCTGTGTCAGAGGGCGGCAACACACAGGCAAACACAAAGGCAAACATCTCCCGGTTATTCGGTGCATACCGGGTACAGTGCTAGCCCCTCCCTAGTTCCTGAGATCGAAGTTACTACGACATTCATTTTGTAGATAGGAATATGGAGCTAGGGAAAAGAAAGAGCTGTAAAGGAGCTGGTGGGTGTGGTGGTGCCGCGCTGTTAACCCCAGCACTGTGGAAGGCTGAGGCAGGAGGATCACAAATTCAAATGGTGCCTTGGCAACTCAGTGAGACTTTATCTCAGGAACAATAATAATGAAAAAGGGCTCAGGCTGTAGCTGAGTGATAGAGCACCCTGGGCTCCATCCCCAGTAACACACACACACACACACACACACACACACACACACGGATGACCTAGGGAAACGCTAATAACCGTGGGAGGGAGGGCTCCACTAAGGGCCAGATGCCGGCGATGGCGCTGCCCGCGGGCCTCACTGGTGGATCTGGTTCCCCAGTCGGGTGCGGAGGGTCCCGGCCTCCTTCCCTGGCTGGAGCCAGGTTACCCTGCCGCCTCAGCCCAGTCAGAATTCCCCGGGGAACGTGGGCCTGGGCGAGGCGGGCAGGCGACTGGGGGACCTGAGGTCTAGGCGTAGCCGCTGCAGCGACCCGCGCTTCCTGGCTTCCGGCCCCCCCCCAGGACCTGGCCCCCACAGGGGGAATCTCACGCTGGCACTTAAGTGCATATGTGCGCAGTGCGCAGCCTCTTTCCGGCGCCTGGAGGCGGGGCTTGGCTTTGCGGGGTGGGGGTTGTTCCTTCCCACTGACTCAGCACCGGGGGCGCTGCCCGCGGCCCCGCCCCGTGCTTTGCGCCCCAGCTTTGCGTGCCGAGGTCGGGGACAGAAAGCGGGTGTCTGTCCACGCTAGGCACAAGCAGTTCACCCTGGAAGCAGGCTCAGGGCTGAAATACCGAGTGCACGAAGAGCTGCTGCTTGTTTGTTTTTCATTTCTTTTTTGGGCGACAAGGTCTCACTCTGCAGTTCAAAGGGGGTTTGAATTCACTCTGTATTCCCGGCTGACCGCTAACTCTCGGTGATCTTCCTGCCTCGGCCTCCCGAGTTGCTGGGATTATGGGACTGTGTCTGGCTACTTCTAGCTTCTTGAAAAGTGTTATCTGTGGTCGCCCTCCTGTGAGATAGGGCACCAGGGCTTCCCGGTCCTACCTAACTGTAACTTAGTACCGTTGGGTTACCTCTCCCCATCCTTCTCTCTCTCCTCCAGCGTCTGGTAACCCGAATTCTACTTCCAGTTTTTGGGTATCCCACTCGGGAGTGAGTTCTCACAGGACTTGCCTATCTCTGCCCGGCTTACTTCCTTTTAATTTAGAGATCACCATTTCCACATACTACCACTGGGGGAGGAGTTTTAAAATTAGTTTGAGAACTAACAAAAGAGCAGCAGAAAACAAAGACAATGAAAATTTGGTCATGGTTTGCAATCCAGTTTGCGTTTGAGAGCAGGCCTCTGCAGGGCCAAACCGTGTGGAGGCAGACCCAGCAATTTATGCTAGGGCTTTGTTTACTTTTTGTCTTGTGATCATTTGCCAGGATACAGTTGGGCGAGTGACCTAGGTATTCCCTGTAACCCACCCTCCTCTGGCCTGCTAGAATTTTATCAGTGCAGAGGATTGAACCCAGGGCCTTTGAACTGAGCTACATCTACCCTTCTTCTTCTTCTTCTTCTTCTTCTTCTTTTTTTTTTTTTAATAATTTTATTTAAAGAGAAAAAAACAAAACAAAACAAAACAGAATAAAGGGTAGCAACAATACAGTATTCCAAGGAAAAAAGGAAAAGAACAACAATAAAAAAACCTAAGAAATTATTACTTGACAAATCACATACTGATTTCTTGGAAATAGTTGTTCAAATTACAAAGTTAAAACATGTAAAGTAGACATTCAAACAGTGAGACTGTTAACAGTTCTGCTCCACGATCTGACAAAAACAACAATATGGTCATCCATCTTACCCACTCAAATATACATGCAATTATATCAATAGGGTAAAATTAAACACAACAAAACAACAAAGCGGATCACAAGAAAGCAATGTAAGAGACATAAATTCCAAAACTAGACAATTGGAGATATTCACCCTCCATCACACTGACTCTTGTTTTCTTCCAAATAGTTGTCCATATTGTCACATTATAGGGAATTCACATGAAACAACCTAGTATGGAATTGATCTGAGCAGGACGAGGAGGGCGTTTCAGGTCTTCAAGACCAGACAATAGGGAAGCCAAGAATGGCTGTCATAGTATCTCTCATTCTCCTCAAAACAGGACCCTAGTACACAGTGGAGTACTAGGGAGAATGTCCATACCTTAATGTATGAACTTAAACAAGGCAAAGCAAGCTAAGATCACTTTGAACAAAAGTGATAGTTTTGCTGGACTTCACATCATGACATTATGGAATCAGCACTGGGTATTGTAGTGTCTCTTTTTCTTCAAAGTAGTTGTTCATTTCAACATGTGTTATATAGTTGGTTCTCGTAAACTGTTGATAAGCTCTACACATTACCCTTCTTTTTAAAAATTTTTTTTTAATGTTGAGACAGAGTCTTGTTAAGTCACTGAGTTGCCCGGGCTGGCTCTAACTTGAGATCCTCCTGCCTCAGCCTCCCAGAGTGCTGGGGTTTTATTTTTTGTTTGCGTCAAGGGCTCATCATGTAGCTATATATGATATATCTTGCTTTCTCTTTTTTTCTCTATTCCCTTCTCTTCAACCTCTCTTACCTTTCTAATTTACATAAGTTTCCTGTTTTTTCTATTCTCTTTTTACTTCCCTCTTCCTTTCCCCCTCCCCACTCCCTGGTTCCCCTTTCCATTTGAACATTTTCTTCCTATTTCACAATATTTATTACACATTTTGGTCCTTATTTACACTTTTGGTTTCTCACACTGGAGAAATAGTGCAGCCCAATTTATTTCACTTAAGAGTATGGCCTCACTGTGCATTTGTTTAGCTGGAAATGTCTCAAGCTTATCCTTCTTTATGTCAGAGTAGTACTGCACTGCGTACTAGGGTCCTAAGCTATTCAGGTTTACAAAAATTTCAGGGAAGGAATACAGAGTGTGCTGACCTACATATTCATGGTAGATTTCTTTCTTTCTTTTTTTTTTTTTTTTGGTCAAATACGGTGCCAACAACACCCCCTTGTATCGTGAGTTTACTGCTCATGTCCTAGAGAAATTAAAACCCCTCATGTGTGTGGATGAAGAAATTGAGAACCATGTTATGGAAGAAAATGGAACTGGTGAGGAGGATGAATGAACTGGGTGCATTATACTCTTGAAAACCGCCGGAAACGACTGATGGCGGGTGCAGGAAGGTCCTGGTCTACAGCACCACAGAGCGACTTCCGCTTCCTCCTTTGTGTTTTAAGATCGCCCCAGTAGGAAATGACAACACCTGGGATGAACTGAAAGGCGAGGCAAAGCTACGTTTATCACTGCTGTCTTGGGGGCTGCTTCATCCTCATTACGGTCCTTGAATGCCTCAGGTGCTGAACCAAATAGCAGGAAGCAGTGCTTGGCACGCACCGTGCACAGTGCGCCCTGCCCAGCGCACGGTGTTTCATGGCCTCTCCAGGGGAGGTGCAGTTGGCGCCCTCAGGTGGCAGCTTCCGGGCCTTCTGGAGGCTGAACAGCTAGCGGCCCCAGAAACAGCTGCTCCCACCTTACGTGGCTGCTTGCAGCGTGACTTTCTTAGCATGGACGGCTGATGCAGATTCATTCTGAGCAACTTTGCAAAACAAAACTATGCAAGAAGAGAAAATGAGACCCTGGTTTCCTAGGAGGCCCCATTTCTCCTGCGGAGGACCGGAGGGCGGTGCTGGGGTGTAGGGCTTGGTGCCTGTGTTCTTTCTAACCCTCCCTGAAGATGTTCCCACCGGAGACCCAGCCCCAGAGGAATCGCAGTGTGCACCTGGATGATCCGTGGCCTGTTGAGGTGACTGTGAAAAAGAGGTTGCTCAGTGTCCGAAGGACCTCGGTGACAGCTGGGAGGAACACAGCAACTCATGGGTGACAACTGCCCATCCTCCTCGGCTTCCTTGACCACGGTGCAGCTGTTATGCATGGGAGGGTCTCACTATGTAGTTCAGGGTGGTCTTGAGCTCACTATGCAGCCCAGGCTGGTCTTGAATTCACGGTGACCCTCCTGTCTTGTTGGAGACCACTAGGAAGCAGTTCTGAGCAGGTTTTAAATTTTACTAATTAGCTTTCTATGCTTATCTGGGAGTCTGTCCTAGGCCTCCTCCCCTTGTCTGGCGATGGGAGCTGATTCATAGGAAGTGAACCTCTATGAATCACTGGTCCTGGCTGAGGCCTGTAGTGGCCTGTGAGGCCAGAGATACCTCAAAGGGCAAGCTAAGGCCACAGCTGCGGACACTTGGCTCCAACCCCAATTAACAAGATAGAGACGGCAGCTGCAGAAATTATTCCGAGTCTCACTCCTACCATGTCTTCATGATAAGACAGCTCTACTGAATTGACTTGATTCATTACTTGGAGACGTCCTTGAAGTGACTCCCAAGGTCGTGCTCATTGCCTGCACTTTCCTCAGTTTCTCCACCCCTTGCTGTTGATGCTAATAAAGTGGGCTAATCCAGAGAAGCTTTTGTCTTAGCCCTCAGAGTCTGGAGCTTAACTAAAGGATTTTGACCCTCCTGCAGCTCTAAAAAATCATATAACTTGTCACATTTTATTTAGCCTCCGCCGTACACTTGTTTGGGGGATCGGGGATTTAGGTCAGGACCCGATAACTGGCACCTGGAACAGGGACCTGAAATCCTTGGACTAGGAATTTTAGCCTGAAGGAGTAAGTCTACCTGGAGTGGAAAGGTTTGGATACGGAGGAGGCCTTCACAGGACCAACCCCGCCTCCCCCCGGGGACACCTGGAGAGAAGAGGGAAGAAAAAGGGTGAGTCTTCCTGCTATGAAAAGCCTGTTTATCAGGGAGTAAAATATGGGGCAAAAGGTTTCAGCAGAGGAGCAAAGGTATTTACAACTGTTCCCAAGCCTGCTTAAATGCTCAGGGGCTCGTGTGCCAAAGAAAGGCTTAAAAAACATTAAAAGAGGTAACCAAATATAATCCATGGTTTCCTCAAACAGGCACTATAGAAATTGATATTTGGGAAAGAGTTGGGAAAAATCTTAAAAAGGCACACAAGGCAGGACAAATCATTTCCCCTGAGACTTCTCAACTTGGAATCTGGTCCGTTCAGTTTTAAGTCCGTTAAACAGGTCACAGTCAGTAGTCTCTGGTTCGGACACAGAGGAAAAAAGAGAGCTCCCTGCTGAGACACCTGCCACCAAACTAAAATCTTTATGGGGATCATCTCAGCAGGTGCCTTTACAAAAAATATCTCATACCGCTCTATCCAGAAGCTTACAGGTAGTGTGGGAAGAGGCAGCCGCATGGGGAGAAAACAATACTCTCCCTGCCTGCTTCCCAGTGGGAACTGAAAGAGATGCTGATGATCAGGAGTATTTTGTTCATAAGCCTTTTGAAATAAAACTGCTAAAAAATCTTAAAGTGTGGTTAATAATGGAGTCCAAAGTCCATTTACTGTGGGACTCTTACAAAATGTTTTGGATACGTATCACTTGACACCTTATGATATCAACATTTGGCACAAACATGCCTGTCTCCTGCTTAATTCCTTCATTTTGTTGTAAAGCTACAAACTCTAGTTTTGAAGCAGGCACATAAAAACAGGACG